>JAGVSP010000894.1:0-53098 GCA_022494985.1 Micrasema minimum
ATTACAGTTTACCTCGATCATTTATGACGCGAAGGATGATCGGTCTTACGCCTTAGTGGCAGTACAAGGTATCACATATGAAATAATTTTATATTAAAAAATGAATTAAATATTTTACATTGACACCGTCGGGAATAAAATCTGCGACCTTGTGCATGGTAATGGTAACCTAACACTCTCACCACCATAAGGCGGATCCGACGGTTGATAGGTAAATGTGATTACCATGTTGCTTGGTAACTTTTTCCTTTGCACATATTATGTTGCTTGGTAACTTTTTCCTTTGCACATATTATGTCACTTGGTAACTTTTTCCTTTGCACATATTATGTCACTTGGTAACTTTTTCCTTTGCACATATTATGTTGCTTGGTAACTTTTTCCTTTGCACATATTATGTCGCTTGGTAACTTTTTCCTTTCCACTGTCGTATAATAAAACGTAACAAATTGAATACATTTTTAGCATAGAAAATACTATGTATCCTTTTAAAACTTTGATATACAACCTCGATTTTTTAAAATATGGTTTCAAAATTATACATTGGATACTGAATCGCGTGACATACAATCAAGACACCAAATGCAGTGTATATCGATCATTTTATTACATGACGGTAAGATGATCAGTCTTACACTTCAAAATCAGTCCAAGGTGTGAAAACCACATGTAAATAAATTTACAATCATGTTGACCCCACGACCTCATGTAAAGTAGCTAAATGCGCTACCACTGGCAGACAAGTCATATTACGCTTAAAAAAGCCAGTTTGTAAGTTTTGGATTTGAAAGGGATATTTTTTTCAGGTGTTTCGTCTTCGCCAGTTAACAGACGTCATGGATATATTCATGTCCCACGACTGGCCACGGACTGCCGCTCAGCATGGAGATATTTCACAACTCCTAAAAGCCAAACCATTCTTTGCGTAAGTTGTGAATTCATAGCTTTACTAATCAGTGATCGAACATAACTAAATATAGATAGACAGACAATGTGCTTAATTTCTTAAACAACAAATTGTTATTCATTATTAATCTTAATCTTATTACAGGGCCCAATTGATGGGACATAGATAGCATCTCTCGGTATTTAATAAACTACTCTAATTTAGCCTCTTTCAACAAGCACTTATTTGCTACAGCCGACTTTAAAATCCTTTCAATAACCTCGTCCACTTTACAATCTCTAATGAACATGCTACTCAGATATACAAATTCTTTGACTCGTTTCAAGCTATTTCCATTTACTACGATCATACATTTTGATCAATGGCCGATGGCTTATTCGCAGTATGGCACCTACATAAACGAAATAATAATGCGTACAACGTTTGTTGGCAGTCAGGAGATAGAAGAGGACCGCCTGGGGTCCCCCCCCGCCGCAGAGCTGCTGCAAAAGCTGCGGCCGTCGCACTGGTTCGCCGCGCACCTGCACTGCCGCCACGCGGCGCTCGTGCCGCATGCCGACTGCGACTCTTACACTAAGTTCCTAGCCCTCGACAAGTGCCTGCCCAGGAGGAAATTCTTACAGGTC
Organism: Micrasema minimum; assembly: GCA_022494985.1. Classification (NCBI taxonomy): domain Eukaryota; kingdom Metazoa; phylum Arthropoda; class Insecta; order Trichoptera; family Brachycentridae; genus Micrasema; species Micrasema minimum. The sequence goes on from JAGVSP010000894.1 coordinate 1,534, forward strand.
TGAGATGGGATTTAAATTAGGAAATATTGTAAGCTGACCAGCGTGTGGTCTTGTGGTTGCAGGTTCAAACATCCTATACCCTCCGACGACCCCTTAAAACAAAACTTACATTAATATTTTTTGCTTACGCATTCTTACCATATTATTTAATTTTTTTACAAAATTGTGAATGAGACCTTTACTATTGGTTATTTATTTTATCTATTTATCTATATATTCTGTTATATTTAATTTGTGTCTGCGCTGGGTCCAATTTCCACACTGATTTGCCCCATTACTTTTGTTTTAGGTGGTGGACATTCCTCACAAGAGTGACGCTCCGATCCAACTGGAGTACGATCTACAGTGGCTGACTGTTCTGCACCTCACCAACCACCTGCTCAGTGTGCGTGCCACTGCGTGCTACATGCCGGGGGAGCACGGAGACCAGAGGTGCAGAGATATCATCAATTCATAGCATTATTACTAATCATATCAAGCAAAAAGTATTTTGTATCTAAAAACTGCAATAACCGCTCTACTCAAGTTAATCGCTGTCAGCAAAGCAGCTAATAAATTCAAACTTGCGCTCTGATAGCTTGCAAGCGCTTATTCTAGTTGTGGTTGAATGTAGTTAAACGCCTTAAAATTGCCAGTTCTTAAGAGATATTGTGAAAATTTATCGTGTCAATATTTCAGGTATATCTTCACACCAACAGATGAAGAAAAAGCGACAGTTTTAAAATTGATCGAAGATCTCGTAATTCCACAAAACTTTGTGATGACGGCTGAGCCCTACGACCCGACCGGCGGGGGCAGCAAGAGGCAGCCGCAGCCCGTCCTCAACCCCCAGACCTCGCGCCTGTGTGACCTCCTCCAGCTGGACGACCCCGTGAGTCTCGTGCTCCTGCAGAGTGGCAACGTCCTCCCCCTCCACTCCCCTATCACCCCCAAGAGAAAAAGTGACTCCGCAATAAATTCTGACTGCGATTCGGATAACACGATCAGTGATTTACTTTCCGACCACTCATTTTCTAGTCCCAAGACACCCTTGACCCTGCCAACGCCTAAGAAATCTTTTTCAGAACCGGCGATGGTTTTAGAAAACCCAAAACCCGCAGTGGCAGAAGACGGTGATAAGAAAGATGCAGAGAAGAATGAAGATCTTCCCGTAACTTGTTCCACACCGATCTCCACTAAGAAGCCTTTCAAAAGACGCAACGAAAGCTTCTACACGAATAAACAAGAAGATGAGTCGTAATAAAATGTGATTATTATATTAAGATTAAGATTTTTATGTGAATCAATAATTTTTTATATCTGTAATTTAATTATCACTTTTTCTGAAATCTAAACAGTTTTTTAAAACGTTTTAAAAATGTACATTTCATGCTTGTAGATAAATCAAACGATTGTTGATTATTTAAATATGGTTAAAAATGTTTTGTGTCCGAATGTAAAATGAAATATGAAAAAAAACATTCCCGGGATCCCAGTCCTATGCGTATTATTACAATCAATAATGTTGTATATATGTGAAATGATTCCTTTCTTATCAACGTTGGAATTTGTCACTGGATGTACTTACATTTTCTTGCAATATGTATTTTTTAAATGATAAAAATTACTTCCCATTACCATACGACTAAACACGGAGTTACTACTACGTGGAATTAACCCTAGATGTACATATTGACGTGTTTTTAGTAATAATAATTAGTGACATTTTTAAAGAAAATTTATTTTTTAAACTATTTTCTCACTTACCCCTTTCTTGGGAAGTGCAATCTCTTTATGTGTATGTGTAATGAAATCTTTGATATAAGTTGTGATTGCAATAAAATTGACATATTTTTGTGAAAAATATGAACTCGGGCAATATTAAAAACCATGCATAAATTATTTTAATACAAATTATGTACAACAAGGTTTATTTTAACAAATTTTAAAATACATTTTTTTACAAATGCTTTTTCATTTTATTTTTTAACGTGTCCTTTTCCCAACACACTTACATAAGTTAACATTAACAAGCTGCTTCAAATATGAAAAAATTGCAACAGAAACTTTATTTATGTAGATTTTAATTAACTGAACCACGAGAAATCCAAAGCATCGATTTAAGTCATGTTAAAATGCATTTTGGAAATCACACGGTTAAATTCCCTCAGTTAATTTCTCCAGCAGTGATTTCAAAATTTTGGCTGAATCATTAATCGGACTCATCAAGAAGTGCAGCAAATTTATTCTGAACCACAGTTTCTTTCTCAGATTCATCCGAACATTCGGAATATTCATCAGTTTCCGATTTGCTGGACGATTCTTCCTGGCGAGAGCTCACTGTAAACCACTTGTAATTGCCAGAATAATTTTAATTTTCTCTAATTCCTCTGAAGTTTCCCAGAATTCTGTAAAACATCACACAAACATTTTTTTAAAATCACATTATTTAAATGATATAACATATTCGAGAGACACAACCATAGATGATACAACAGGCCATTCGACTGCTATCGAGTAGGAATTACCTAAACATATTATGAGTTCCTTTGGATACAACAACAATTTTTTTTGGCTTCATTATTCTTAAAAAATTGTATGTCAATCTATATACTAGGCAAACATCAACTATATTGAGTTTTGGAAAATTAAATTTAGTTTAACATGTTTTTGGTTACTCCTAAAAATTTATTTTCTTGTAGATAAGATCTTGGTTTAAGCCAGTGGTGGCCAAACCGTGGCGCATGCGCCAAATGTGGCGCATTGAACAATCACAAGTGGCGCATTGCATCCTTGTGGCCATTCTTTTAAAATAGGCCATAACTACTGAATCCATATATTTTAATTTTTCGACTTTTTATAAAAAAATTCACGGTGCACCCGAGTTTTTACTAGTAGAGACTCTCCGGCAGGTATAGCATCAGTTGGGTCCACAACAGCGATCACCCTCTCGTCCATGTTATTATTTCTGACTATTGTAGATTGGTGCTCTAATAAACGTGTCTTTTGAAATGACGTAATTTATTTAATTAAAATCCGTGATTGAGGTATTCATTTTTCTCCCATAAGCGAAGCAGTTCCTATTCCTATCTCTATTTTACAACCCCAAACGTGAACGTAAGAAGGTAGAAAAAGTTCGATTTGTACGGCGCATCTGACCTTGTCTGTGAAAAAATTGGCGCATGGTATACAAAATGCTGGCCACCACTGGTTTAAGCAGTCGAAATGTCATTGATCAAAAACATTGATTTACAATACACTTAGATCTGCCTTGCAGAGTAAATTATTTAGAAAAAGTAATGATACGAAGATTCCGCACCTTTGATTCTTACCAATACACTTACACGGGTCGACCTATCAGAGCCCTTCGACTGCCGGCAAGCATCCGCCCACACACCGCAAAAGGTATGGGCTATACTAACCCGTTCCTTACGAGGAGCGTTCATGAATTTTACCATGCATCTAAAATTATTTTTCTTGTGGACGGGCTGTTGGCTATTATTTAAGAAGAAAACTTTCTTTGAATTTCTTTGAAATTATTTTAGGCTATGTAAAACAAATATAAATAAACACTTACATGTGGAAAGTTACACCACCTTTTTTGTTAATTTTATCTGTACGGTTTTTACACGGTTTCACTACACAGGAAGGCATTTCGGAATGTTTTCTGAACGTCCGACTCGGCCGGCGGTTAAACAAATACTGAATAAGCGTCTGGCGGAGTTGGAGGTTTTGACGGAGTTTAAGTGTCATTCATTTTTTGGGTTCAGTTCAAATCTAAGTGTATTATAAATCAATGATCAAAAATAATAAAATACAAAGTGAGGAAACTAACCCTTTCTATTGGAATAATTAGGTGGGACAAAACTAAATGGAATGGTTCCATCTAGAACCATCCTGAGGATAGAGTTAGCCGCCCTGTACTCATCAGGACGAGCAGTTTTAGCTGTGAAAAACCCACTTCTTATAGCCCACGCCTCACAAATATCCATAGCAGACCATTCCTCTTCCTGACTAGGGTGCTTCACGTTCAACAACTTGATCAAATCAACTCTCTCGGCTAGAAACTTAATGGATGTGTACGGCTCTCTTTATTGGGCGATTGGGAAACTTCCCATCAAAACTTGCGCGGTTTTTGGTATTTTGGAGGGAAACACAAGACCGGGACAGTCGCATAACCTCACATTATTGGTTAAGAATATTGTTTGGAAATGTTTTGTGTGGCCGGGAGTTTTTGAAACAGATACAACTTTATTCCCCATTAGTGCGTTTATAATGGAAGATTTTCCAACATTGGGCTGCCCGACACATCCTATTGTTAAGATGCCGTTATTATATCTTTCTTGCTTGTAATACGTGGTGTCTTCCTTATTTCTTATTGTCTCTTCTATTTCTACGTCATCAAATTCTTTATTTGATTCCTCTATTATTTTCTTCTTCCACGAAGTGAGGTCAACGTTCTCACCGACGATTTTTTGACACGCTTCATACAGTTGTTGAGCGCCTTCTGCCGACATACGCAGCTTGCCTCTTCTTCGTCGCTTTTGCAAACCTGAAGGAAAAAGGGATTTATTAGAGAAAGACAACGACGATAAGTATATTCTTCCGCATTCATCGAGTCTTCTTATAATCTAATCTCGTACCTGCTTTGTTCTCATGTTGTCCGTACATATTGTAGCCAGGGAATGAAGTAAACAAGATGATGTGAAGCTGAGGATATCTCTCCTTGAAGTGGTGCATCCATGCGGCGACCACGGAAGGCGGTGCTAAGTCTATCTTGTTCAATATTAGTAAAATCTCTTTCTTCTCCTTTACTATGTAATCATATATCATCGGCGGGAACAATAAATTCTGTAAAAAAGAACAAAATTAACAAACAGTGAAGGGAAAATCAGTGGGTAATGAGAAATGTTGATTTTTTGTATATGTAACGCTTACAGGAAATCTGATATCGACTATGACCAACAAGATGTCGGACATTTCCAAAACCCTCCAGAGTTGCCGCCATGTTTCCAGATTCTGTTCATAATGGCTGAGAGACTCCTCACCAAACTTTTTGTCTAGATCTTTGATGAATTCCTAAAACAAATACTTCAGTATGTAAAGATAACAGATAAGCGTAACGGCCAAGGCACTGGCCTCATATTTTAGCTTATAGAGGTAAGGGCTAAGAATGCTATTGAGGTCACTGTAACCCGTACAGATATATTGTGAGGGAATTCCTAGTGAGATCACAATAATAGAATATAGCATAGGTTTTAATGTTGGCGTTCCGATGGTAAAGACTTAGCTATCACGGTGGTTCTGGGATTCGACTTACGGTGCAAGTTTTCTCTAGCTTGAGTGTTTGGGGATACTTCACTTTACGAGTTAACTTTTATGAGGACTAGTCTATTGGTAAATCCATATATGGTTATGAAATTTATACAGTAGGTTAAGATAGGTTGGGTTTAATAAAATAATTTTAATCAAATAGCTATTTAAAAGCAATTTCCTTTAAAATAAGTTATGAAATTTATACAGTAGGTTAATGATAGGTTAGGTTAAATAAAATAATTTAAAATCAAATAGCTTTTTAAAAGCGAAATTTGTACAGAAGGTTAAGATTTTTAAATCCAACCAATCACAGCTTTGCCCATTTCTATGCTGTACCTCTATAATCCAGAGAGTAAAAACTTTTGTGGAATTTTGACAGCTCTACCTCATAAAGTTTAGTATTCCCGAGTGTTCTGTTATTTTATTCCCCTACCGAGCTGTTGAAGTGGTTAAATATAAAAATTGGACTAACCAGGAAGTATCTGTTTTCTCTCATCTCTAGCTCCTGTATGCTCATCTCGTAGTTCCACGGAGGACGGATGGGGAAACTCACACCTTCAGGAAACAGCTCTTCTTCACTCATTTCCAAATTACTCTCCAGAATTGGCTCCAGTTGCTCTCTGGAACCATATTTTACTGTTTATATAAATGACCCGGACCTCCATTTTTTCTATTCATAAGGCACACCATTAGTATATAAGTGCAGTGTACTTTGATTATTGACGTGAGAAGTTACATTTAATATTGACCCCCACGGAATTGTCTCCTCTGGGACTTCATGTATGGTAGCCCGATGTGCTAACCACTATTTTACGAGGCAGAAAAATTGATATCGTCTTAAAGCAATTGAAAATAATAAATTTACCTGGCAATGATCTTCTTTTTTTCAACTTCTTCATTGGATTCCTTACGAAACTTCAATACATAACGCTCGGAATTTTTCTTAGAAGAAGTGGGCAAATGGGAAGGTTTAATATCTTTAGCGATAATATTTCCTGAAAAATCTTTACAATATTAAAATTATAAACTGAATATACATTAATGTGTATAATAAAACGACATACCGACGCGTTCTTTAGCCTTCTTTGCTCGAAGCTGATCCTTTTTTTGTTTGTTGCTAAAGGGAATTTTTCTTCGTTGAGTCATGATTTTATTTGAAATAAAATGTCTTATTGCAAATTTATTTTGTTAAATGGCTCAAAACATAAATTTTCAAGAACACGTGATCAACCGTGGCGCAGTTTGAAAATTTTGACACATGACAGCTGACAGCTGACCGTTGACATTTTTGTCAATTCATAGACAAAAAATCCCAAACCACATTTAGTGTTACCTAGCTAAAAAGTAAGATACCTAATTATTTTTTTCTGGGTTATTATGCCGTGTTAGTGGGCTTTGTGTTGCCGACGTTCCTGTATTCTGAAAATGGTTAAAAAACAAGTGCGGAACACTAAAATTTTACCAAATCTATCATAAAGTCTCTCTACATAATATTATGTAATGCAATTAAATATCAGAGAAAATAAATAAAATAATTTTTCCGAAAACCGTGGTTTGAAATTTAACTGTCACACATTTAAAATTAATTTGACGGCATTGCTTACACATTTGTATGGAAGCTAATGCCGTCAAATTGTACGACATTCAAGTCGTTATGATTCATTTTTCTATTATTGATTTTAACATAAATATGTTTATTTTACCTCCATATTATTATTATTATAGCACAACAGCCCCTTTAAGTAAAATACCTATTTACATTTATAAAAATAATTCAAAATTCAAAATCTCATCTAAGTATCTCATCAAAAACGCTGGACATTATACGTTCATTATACGTTTGACAGAATTAGAATTTCGATTTGATATCATTTCAAAAGGTTCCACCTCTCAGGCCAGCGTCAGCGCCAATTTTCTTCTATTAATTGTATTTGTAATTGTATCAAAAATAACGGGAAGCCCTCTTATTGTATTTTTTTAAATAATTATCAAGATAGATCAACCGGGTTGTGGTTTAGTGTGGTAGATTCGGGGACTCCGAATTGGAATCTCTGGGTTTGAATTCCACTCCAACACAACTTGTTTCCTGCCTTCTGCCACAGTTATTTCTGAATATTTGAAAACAGCGCTGACAGCGAATTATTAAAAATTAAGGTGGCATCAAAACAGAAATAATAAGCATATGAAATTTTGGAAAACAAGGGGGGCATTTATAATTTTATAATTTTTTTATTGTATATAAATAAGCGCATTGAGCAATCATCCATCGAAAAATTGTTTGTAATAAAAATAAACGCAACCATATTATAGTAATATGCGTTTTTCCTCAGTTTTTCCTAGTTTTTCCTCGTTTTTACAACAACAAACTAACTTGAAGAAAATAATATGGTTTATGGCTTATAAATAATATTTGCTATACATGGTGTAACAAAATTCGACGAACAAGCGGGAAACCAGTGAATCTTTATGTAAATATTATATATTTAGAGTCGATTTTGTGGATTTTTTTTTATTTATTTGACGTATAGATTTCGAGAAAATTAAGTACGAAGTTGTTTTTTTTTCCTATAAACTTTTGCAAATTGTTATCAAATATCACGTATTTAGTCAGATTGATACTACCCATAAATAAAACAAAATAAAAAAAACAGTATTTTAATATGAATTTGTGCAATTTTACTTAATCTACTACTATAATAAATGAAAGCTTACATGATAATTTTTTTTTTCAAGCTCTGAATCAAAAGCCATTCGACTTTCGACTTCAAATGTGATGTAGATTAACCAGTTTTCGGGTTGTACTACGAGTTTTGTAACACCATGTATAAATATACAATATATAAATATACAAACGCTGCCGTTTGATGGTAAAAAGCCTTTTTAAGCAACAAAAAAAAACAATTTTGTGTAAGCAAAAAAAGTGATTTTTCCCCATCTACTTAGAATCTGTATTCATAAACTGCTAGCTAGATTAAACTAAAAAGTCGTGTCATTCAAGCTTCCAGATACAACATTTTTCACCTTTTTTGGAAACAGAATTTTGTTTTTTGCATTCAGGTACGACATTTTAGTCATCGGACGGCAGCAAGTAGAATACCATAGTCATCGCCCTTTGAGATGCTCGCTTCGAGTTGAACGCTCCCCCAGTTATGATTGTTCATGAATACCGCGCAATTGACAGGGTTAAGGGTTAAGGATGATCATTCTTCCAATGTTTGATTTCCACGGAGGTGACGATGAGTCCCCTATCCGCTGCATGACACGGTGAACCCGTTTAATAACCGAGGCGGCCCTCATTTCTGTTATTTATCCGAATGTATTTTTACCTTCTGATCTCTCCCCCGCCCCCGCCTCGCCCCACACCCGCTACAGCCACCAGTGACGCCAGCGGGCCGGCGCAATGTATGCGAGGAGATATTAATGCCCTTCGTAAGGATCGAACTGGAAATAAGTATAGTGTTGCAATAAAACCCAGGAAACGCTGGAGTCGTGTGGAATCTTCAAAATTTTTCCACTGTGTAAAAAGGAACCATATCGAACCTTCTGGAAAAAGCCTTCATCGAAACGTCCCGACGGATTGTTGAAACTTTTGTAAAAGGGCATTCGGCTATCACAAAGTTAGTTGGTCATCTCATAAATAATTAAATAAATTATCCTTATTCAAAATATAAATTGCTTACATATCAATTAAAATTAAAAAAACATCACAGTATTTTACAAATTCAACATGGCAAGAGGTAAGAATCAGAAAGTTATTCGGCGACAGGACAAGGAGTAAACCTAAAACATTGGTAGCAAAATTCCAGATTCTGCTGTGCAAGGGGCCGACACGATTTTCTTATCAAATCTATATCTAAATACATTTTGAAACGCATAATACTTGAGTAAATGGATACATATAATGAATATTGAATTATTAGAGAACCGTCTAGTTAGATTCTAATAGGTTTACTATGGAGTTCCGTAAATTAAATTCCAATTCAATAAATAATAAGGACAACCATTTTCCATCCAAATTCCATATTTAACCCAAGCATAAATATTTAACAATATTGAGAATATATTGAGCAATAATAATAAATATTTTTTGTAATATTTCACGTTCCAAGTGAGTCCCACCCTGTCTCCTTTGCCAGAAATGAATCAAATTTATGATCATTTTCTATACACACCACACACATGCCTCTCGAGAAGTTATCAAAAATAGCTCCAGTCTCCGAAACGCGCGCGCTTCATGCAACGGTCGGCAAGTTTAAATTTCAAATTCGAAAACTTTTATTCCACCGATTTTTCACAAACAAAAGAACTCGAACGAACAAACAACTGTCAAAATTTCAAAATCATAACGTAAACATATATTTTTTTTAGTTTAAAGAAAAATAAATAATATCTCTTGACAGTTTAGAATACTGTAAGAACATGTTTGTGTGATTTGAAATAAATATTGAATTCTATGGGTAAGTTTATTTTTTTATATATACATAAATTTCCGATTTTAGCTTGCGGTTAGGGCGTTGTTTAGGATTCAATTGCCAGCTGAGCGAATAATATTTTTTTCTTTCGCATTTTAAATTTTAATTTGAATACTCATAGAGTGCATTGAAATTTTGGAAATATAATATGGTGGATTGGAAAAGGAAAGCGATGATCAATTGTGAAAAACTGATAAGTGATTATTAGTATGTTACGAACCTTTCAGTTTGCTGACAAACTTTTCCAAATCTCCTCTTTTATTTGATGGCGTAATTTATATGGACAATAATTATGTTTTATAATATTTTTGAGTATATATTGTTTGGACCCCTACAAATCAATTTAATTGGGTACTCGATAGTACAAGGTTTTATCACCTTATAATATTATAAACGTTTTATCAATATCTACATTCTACATACTACATCACCATAAATTATTGGGATCGCACCCTTCGAACAAGAATTTCAGAGAAGTGACATTCCACACTTGAAAAATACTACCGTGTCTGAGGTATCTAGTTACCCACTACGTCACTCAATACGTCATCAATAGCCATCTACGTCATCACTAGACGTTTCGTGTATTGGACTAATTGCTGGAATTTGATAAGTGGTGTTATGAAATTAACCCTAGGAAGCGTATATTTTTAGAAAATTTGCATGGAAACGCCCCTTCTAGTGAATTCTTGTTCGAAGATTGCACATTGCACCTGCTTTAAGTAATACTCCATCAAAGAATAGGTTTTTTGAAAATCTTTGTACCTACTCCATAGGCGCGGCGCCGCCGCCGGCTGAAATTGACAGCATAAAAGATTTTGACAAAATCGCCATCCTTTTTTGTATTCATTAATTAATCAGAATTATATCATAAAAATATGGCGTTGATAAATAATTATTTATGAATGACAATTTAACATCTGTCAAATTATAATTATTAGCCCGTAATGGGTGAAATCCAGTTTTTGTCTACAAGTATTTGGACACACTCAAAATGTTGTTTATAATTTTATTTCGCTTAAAATGTTGCGTGATTCTCATTAATTTATAAGTTAGAGTTTTATTATGTATAATATTAGACATCTGTGAAACATGTTCATTTTTAATGCAGTTGTATCCATCAATTAATAAGAATTATATCACAAAAATATGGCGTTGATAAATAATTATTTATGAATGCTTTTCAATGTTGAGATCAAATGCCAAAAATGCTTAAGCGATAAGCGAGGACGTACTTATTTTATTGAAATATGTAAAGTATGACACACGTCTAAACTCGTCCTTACTCGATCTCCTCAATCTTGAAAACATGTTGATATCAAATTTGGGGAATATAAATATTAAATTATTTATTTGATCTCTAAATTACCTCGTAGTAGCCGATATTTATGCAGTTTGATTAATTATTTTTGGGTGATATGGGGGTAGCAATGAAATCAGATAGAAGACAAATTTTATACAAAGAGTGAAGTGATTATAAATTAATACTTGTTTGTTCTCAGTTATGAGTATTGCCTATTTGCAGGTGTTATGAAATCATTATTCAAAAAATTCGGTAGGTACCAAGTTGATAAAGCAGTTACATAGAGCAGTTAAATCGAAATATTTTGATGCTTTGTTCAGCTTTATTGCTTTATTTGTGTGTTTGTTTAATAATTATATTATTGTAATATGATTTTACTGCAATTTATTACAAAAACTAACATTAGTACCTACTACAAAAAAATGTGGATAATGGATTTATTATTAGTTCTTTATTTTTCAGGACGGTCCGAAAGTAGATGTTCGATTTTTTTTCTTAGATCCTCACACCTAGGGGTGCCCAAATATATGCTGCCCGATTTTTTCAGTTTTCGAGTTTTCGAGAAGAATTTTCGGCCATTCATTTATATATGTATACTTACATTCATTTATATATGAATATATATATGTATAATTAATAATTATTATATTATAATGTATTCATTATTAATATCTCCCTATAAAATTGATTGTGGATACCAAGTTAGTGTAGTCTCACTACCTCTGCAAGTCCCGCGGGGCGGAGAAGGGAGCGGGTCCCGGGACTGGTGACTGGTGGTTATTAGTGCGGACTGGATATATTATAAGGTCACCACCAATTAACTTCCATTAGTTCCCTGACCATCTCGACACATTTGGAGCGTTTTTGTTAGCTGCTGATTAGACATACTAAGTACCTACTCTCTCTGTCATGTCTGGCGGGAAATATATTGAAATTATTGTGATTTTTCAGTATATGTAGGACTTACATATACTTACTTACGTAAGTACTCACTTACTTATAGGTATACGTAGGTACTTACTTATAGGTACTTACTTACATTTAATATAGGTACATAGTGTAACAAAACTCTATGTACAAGCGGATAACCAGGGAATCTACATAATATTTTGAGTCGATTTTGTATAATAAAATGTTTGATACATAGAACCCATAGTTTAAAAACCCATAGTTTTCGTGAAAATTGAGTGCGAAATTGTTTTTTTTTTCACATTTTTTTTGCAAATTGGTATCAAATATCATGTGTTTAGTCAAATTAATACTATCCATAAAAAAAAAAACAAAATCAAAAACAGTATTTTAATATGAATTAGTGCAATTTTACTTAATCTGCTGTACTATTGAAAGCTTTCATGAGAAGAATTTTTTACAGAAGCTCAGGTCACGTTACACATGATTCGACTCCAAATATGATGTAGATTCACCAGTTTTCGGGTTGTACTACTAAGTTTTGTTACTCCATGTACTCGTATATTGTATGCGTATTCAAATATTGTTAAAAAATTATCAAAATATCATAATTTTATAGTCGTCAAAAAACTAGATTAAAATTAGCCCCTCATGAAACAATTCACTTAAAGTTGGATAAGTTGTATTGATAACACGTTGTAATTCTCAGCACAGGAGTTATTAATTATTATTTTATTACACAAACTTTTATAGTTTCTGATAGTTTTGGAGTTATCATTTGAACTAAAATAGAGTTTTATGAAAATACATAGTCATATAGAATTTTGATTTTGATAAAATTTTGACTGATAAAATTTTGATTTTAATAAAAATTATTCCCCTGGTCAGATAGTAAGAAAATATAGAAGGCTTTTTTTTAGATGGGAAATATACAGCCGAATTGAGTGAATTCGGTGAAAAAGTTAAAGATAACAAATAAATAAATAAATGAAACGATTTTTTCTACTACTTTATCTAAATTTACAAAACTAGATTAAAACGATTAAAAAGTCATTATAAATCCTTGGATTTAGGTGTATGTGTAGACAATTTGTAGTGGTACAAATTGTCTACCGAAGATTACTAAACTACTGAAGACTACTAGAAACTAGAAAGTAATCAGTTCCCCGAAATCTCTCTTTCACCGGATTAAGAATACGTCATTCTATTTGGGGAATAATTCTCCGAGAAGATGGCCGCCGCGCGCCGGCTACTGATGATTGTTGATAAATATTTATCCAGTGTATTGATGAAAGCAATATGCGAGGCCATGTGCCTGGAAAATTTTAGCTTTAATGTTACTATCAGAAGTGGAATGTTAGTGTAAACTTCTGCTATAATTTACCGATTAAAATAGAAAATTACCTGTCTGCGTCTACTGCAGAGCCTCACTTACGATCAAATCAGTTGCAAAGTTTTTGAAAGCTTGGGTATTTGAGCTTCTTTGCAAATTTTCCGTCAAAAGTTTATTATTTATTTTGTTTTTTAGCCAATCAACCTCTAAAAAAATGGATTGGCATACTACTTCAACTACTTTCCCTTACTGTATATTTTCCATACTGAATATAAATACTGAAATAAAATTAACATTTTGGCGACTTCCCAAAAGTTGACTTTTTTGAATAAGTGCAGTTTAGAATTCACGTTGCGTATGTAGGCATATGGTTAGAAACGAAATAAGATAAAATAACGAAAAATATACTAGATGAGAAACACTGCTCTTTTGAGGATAAGACACCTGACACCAAGTGAAAGCAAGATCCTACGTTTTAGTGGTAGAAATTAAGAGAAAGAAATTGAACTGAAGTTTAGTTAGTAGAAAACCAATGTTACAGATTTTTTTCTTGGTTAAGATTTAATGAGCGAGAATCATATTGACCATACCTTAACTAGTCTGAACTGGTGACTTTTAATTTAAATTCGTAGGCTGGGTTATTTGACCCTTATAAAAATCTAAACGATAAAGATACTATTAAAATAGCTCTTCGTGCATCGATGTTGTGTCCAGATGAGCGAATGGGAATAAGGAGTAGTAAAATAATCCACTAATAGTAAACATTTTGAAATAATGGTCCGTCCACACACTAAAGCAAAATACGTACTCTTTTTCTGTTGTTTGTTGAAGCTACCGACATCATTTTGGTTTTAAAAAATTATGGTATTAATAATTTTTATTATCAGCAGGAAAGTTATCTTAAACTTGGCTAAAACCCTTCAGTAGTCACGGCCCCAAAACGTAATTTATTTTGTATATAATTATCAGCAGGTAATCTTTTTATTTCTTTCATCCTTTAGAGACCTAAAATACTTAAAGCATCGGCAGCACCACTAAACATTGAGAGATTCATTTGGCTCATTTTAACCCCTTCATAACATAAAACGCGCTCAGAAGGGAATACAAAATATATCCAAACAGTTTTCGAGACACCGCTATTGACTTCCCCTTTTACAGTTGTTGTTAACTAACTAACCGACTATCACGCCATTTCCCCGAAGGGGTAGGCAGAGAGGATAGAACGCCACACCACTCTGTCCTGGCACACTTCCCTTGCTTCCTCCACATTCATACATAATCTCATGCACGCACGTCGATCGTTCCGGCTTTTTTAAAAGGCCACTTTCAAGTACTTGATCATGCCATGTCTTTCTCGGCCTAGGCACACTCGCAACAGAGATTTTTTAGCCGTTTTTTCATCATTCGTTCGTTCTGCATAACCGAACCATCGTGAAGACCTTTCTTAATGTCGTCATCATGACCTATCATACATATCGTCCAACACTTCTACAGTATTAAATCTACTTTCGTCCTTGTTTTCCAACTCCATGCTTCGCTTCTATACATTAGGGTTGGTACCTAGTACCTAGTTAGTAAGTACTGGCGCGTTGTTGATAATATTTATTATGTCCCTTGCACGACCACTGCAGGGTTAACTCTCCACTCTCTAACAATGTATGTTGAGAAATTATAATAAATGGCCTGCACCATGACAGCGACAAGCATTTTCCGCACGATATTTATGAAATAATCTCGTGTCGCAATTATTCATCAGTTTACGAGCATGTTAAATAGAGTAAACACTGAGAAACGGTAAAAGGCGGGACGGAGATCAGAAAAAGCGGCTCGGTTGACGGAAAAATGAATGATTTTGTTGTTAGTTCGTAAAAGCTCGTGTCATAATTCTTGTTAGAAAATGGCGGATAGCAATAATTGCTCACTCCGCGGCCACTCTGCCATTTAATTGGCTACAAAATAAGCTCCCAGTCCCAGTTACGTCAGAAAACTTTATATAAATCCTTTGACGCAGTGACATTGCGTATTCCTCGGGGGCTCGTTTTTTATTAGTATTTTTCATAATCCGACTTTGATGAAATGGTTCAGCTTTTAAGTTCTCTTTGCACGCTCAATAGTCGCTTCCAGGAATTCATTTTATAGGCCGTGAAAATTTCTTTTTCAGAAAATTTGAGACGTTCTACGTGTGTAATATTTTATCTTTGTGATATTGTTATGAGAGAAGGGAGATATACGAACATTATACACGGCACAATGCCGATCGAGAGATCTCTTGATGTTGCGTTTGAACAAAAAAATGCTTAAAGATGTATTCGTTTTTATATTATTTATATGATAATGAAGCGACAATAAAAAAAAAACAATAATTAATTTTTCAGTTCAGTACATAGAGCCTGACCGGGAGTCATAAAGTCCCAGGTTCAAGTCCTGGAGCGAGCAATTATATTTTCAAGGGATTTGATAAATGCACATTGTAATTGTGATTTTTTCTATGTTTCTATCGATTTTTAAAAAAAGATACATTTTCCAACTTTTACAATTTTTAATTCTTGTTCAAGTTTAATTTTTTGTGCGAGAATACTCGAATGAAATTATACAAAATACAAGATTTATGAATCACGCTAAAAATGCATTTACCTGCTTTGAAAAACTCATCCCGAAAAGTGGAAAAGCCGAGTGAAATATAACCAAGTGGAGCCGATTAGAGCTGAGTGGAGCCGAGCGGAGCCGAGCGGAGCCGAGCGGAGCCGGTTGACGTTAGTATAAACAAATAAATAATTAATCCCACGTGCTCTCACGACCAAGGAAATGTGTCCATGATTTAATGTTTCAGAAACTGAAGACAGTATGAATTCTGAGTAAAGGAAACTCCGGACTGGAAATACCGCCAAGCGGGAAGTGGGTTTCTCCATTTCATTCCATATGAGCGACGCGGAAGAGGATACTTTTAATGCCTAGGAGCCTAGGTATTAAAAATGTTGTATTATATTATTGTAGGATATTATATTATTGTAGGACATTTACCATGAATTTAGAACAAAGAAATAAGAAATAATCCTCGTTCTTTATCTTCCATTGGCAGAAATCCTTTTGCTAGTGATATTGGCATTAAAAACAACAAAAACGTGGGCAAGAACTTATCGAAAGAAGCAAAATTGGCAGTACACAACGGAGTTCTGGTATCAACCCTTGTGTTTTATAAGTGAAGCGTGGTGTTAGAAAAGGAAGAATGAAATAGACTGAATGCTGTTGAAATGCGATCTATGTGTGGTAAGACTATGTATGATAGTTGTACAAATAATGTCGAAATTAGAGCAGAGTGCAAGGCTGAGATAAGCATTATCGACGAAATTACGAAAGGGCTTTTACGATGGTTTGGTCATGTGGAGCGAATGAGTGATGAAAGAACGGCTAAAAGAAAATTTTAATGCAAGTGTGCCTGGATGTAGAAGCCGCGGAAGACCGAGAAAGACATGGCATGACCAAGTACGTCAAGTACTTCAAAGTGGTCATGTGAAAAGTCGGAATAATCGGCGTATGTGAATGAGAAGATGTATGAATGTAGAGGAAGCAAAGGAAGTCTGTCAGGACAGAGTGGGATGGCGTTCTATCCTCTCTGCCTACCCCTACGGAGAAATGGCGTGATGGTTAGTTAGCTATATATTTTATTAGTAAAGATCTTTTTCGCCCCATCAACAACAAAGAAAGGAACGAAAACTTGTCTATCTGAAACTAAAAACTGATATTTCTGAAACTGAAAATTGGTATATCTGAAACTGAATAATACTCTTATTGTATTATATTTGTTTAATGAAATTGTAATTGATTTCAAATAGTTTTTTTTTGTCGTATTACAAAACATCTAGCATAATAGATTACCTACCTCTATGTTTCTCAAGATGATTTTTCACTCGCAAAATGCATTTTATAAATGAAATCTGCAAACTTCCTGGCAGTATTATTCCGATTCTCGGTTATTCTAGGAAAATGTAAAGTTGCAGTTGGCGTTGGCGCATGGCGTAACGAAATGGGGATCAGGGGCCTTAGCACAGCCACGACTTTTCATATTCCGGAAACGCGAAACGCTAACTTCATGCATTCCTTTTGCTTTTGTCTCAAAGTACTGAATGTAGTTTTGGAAGTTGAAAAAGTTGTGCCGTGCGTTCTTTGTAAATATCTCCATTTTGTAAATGTTCATAAATATTAGTTTAAACAATATTTTTTGTATAGTTCACATATTGCGTTTACGAATTATTCAGTATTTTTTACGATTTTATAACTAAAACGCAACTCGAATGCTGTGCGAAACGCTTTGTGTTAGGCCAGAAGACATTGCGAGTTATGGCGAATATTGCATCAGTCAAGCTTGCCCACTTTAACGGCCGTTTACGTTAATACATTATTTATAGAACCCGAGAATTAATTCTCAAAACAATAATACACAACGCGAGACCAGAAACTCGTTAAGTTAAATGCATATTGCGCTCCCAGCATGAATCATTCCGGAATTTGTAACAAATAATGTAACTAAGGGGTTGGTGTACATTTCTTGAACCTATAAATAATATTCTTAAAACTACATACCTATTACTATACTGAAGCGTAAGACTGATCATCCAAAACCTAAAACAAAGATTAGTAAAAGTAACGTATGTAACTTTGTGCTTTACTCTCTGAGTCCGCCCTATATTGCCAGATCATGCTTCATGCTTCACAGCAGTGAAGATCTCTAACGAAATGACGCGTTATATTCCACTAATTACATAAATCGCCTCCACGGAGAGGTCGCGACACGGTAACAACTCCTGATGGGACCTCTGACCTCCAATTAGTAGGACACTCCCAGCTCCATCTTACTTCACATCGTCACTTATTGCAATCTGATATCTGATGGAGGTGAAATACTGTTATTAACCTGTTACCGTAAGATCGACCGATACATTTAAAAAAAACTACAGTTTAGTTTGTCTTTTGTAGTGCCTGGGTGTTTTGAGGATTTACGAGTGATCGTCCACGTATCGCCACAAGAATGCGTTGCGCTCATGTTCTTCGTTTGTGTAAATCCCTTGACAAAAGCATTTAAAAATTCTATGTGGATATTTTTTCCATATGGAAACATTAACATTGACAGTATCATTACATAACATTACCATTAATATTTGAAGAAAATCCTCCTAAATATTGTCTTCCTTGAATCAGTCAATTTGCGTAACACATTTTTTTTTGCTTAATTTCTAGCCACCGGACATGCGTAGAAATGTCTTTTTCAGCTTTGCTGCCGCTATATAAGAGTCGCCAGCAGACTGGAAGAGTACTTTCTCCGCCAGTCCTCAACTTTGCTGACGTGACAGGAGACAGGATGACAGCACTATTTATTGGGCTCGCACTCTACTTGACGACAACTTTATAAATCTACCCAGAGACGAGGAATCAGAAGACATAACAAATCTATTGGATAAACGAAAATCTGGAAATACGATGATTAATTGATGTTGTAAGAGCCTATGGATAATATTGGCCCAATGTTAGCAACTAAACATAAAAGAGGGCAGTTTTTCATTTATAACACGTGGTAAACATATACTACAATAAAATCACTCGCTAGTTGGATAAATGAAAGAAAGTATGCCAAACAAAAATGGACAATCTGCCAGTAAACTTCTCAACCTGGGAATTATTTCAACAACTACATATTTTATTGAAGTTAAAACGTTAAAAACTAACCTAGAACCAACCAAAAATATGGCAAAGCACCAGATAAGTTGTTTCCTCAAAAAACAATAATTATAACAATTGAAAGTGACAGTTATAAGAAGAAGAATTTAAAACAGGTGTGCATGAATGTACGTTAAAATAATACGCATTCCAAAAAAGAATTTAATGAACTGAAATTAGGTTACAAACTCTGATGAATTAAGGTAAAATAAAAGAATAATAAAAAATAATGAGAAGGTAGTAGATATGCTAAAAACGCCTAATGGAATAGCGGTAAGCACGTTGGGCTAGCATGTACGAGGTCTCGGGTTGGCTAGTTTATATTGAAAAAATACGCCGCCGTGCCCTATGTAGGTACAATTAAGTGCGGTAAGAAGAACGGAGGGGAGGATGTTGAAAGTTGAAACACCCAATTAATTAGGTATAAAAATCAAACATTAGTTAGTTATTTCAATTTTAATTAAGTAATATGGATGTAAAGCAACTGATTATGAAATAAGACATGCCATAAAAGTTATAGTTTTTTTCGATGACGCCAGCGATTGTAACTTTCCAAAATTCTTAATTGAAAATAGAAACGCGACACACAACTGCAGAACGATCGCACTTAAGTTTTCCGAACACAACATTTTATATTAAATAAACACTAGATCTTATGATTACTGTTTTTTTATGTTCCTTTAATGTGAGCACATTAATGTCGGATGTCAAAATGTATTTGAAGTAACGCTGCGCTCGCGCTGTTGGCAAGGGGGAGCCTATAAATCCGGTTGGAAAACGCCCTATTTTTAGTGCCACATATTATACTATTTCTGGAAAAAGTATTTACAATACAATCAATGCTCGAAACTGCATAGGTACCTTGACAGTTACGAGTAGATATCTGGTAATTGGAAAAATTCAAGTCAATAACCAATGTAGGCGCATTAAGTAATAAAATATATATTTAAAAAAGTACACTATATATAATACGGATGAAAAACTTGATTTATGCGAACAGGAAATGCTTTAATTAGAGGTGGATAAATAATCCAGAATATGGACCCTAGCGTATTGTATTTTTGTCGGGTATGTTTACCACCATGGTTGTGTATTAAATACGATTTATTCATTGGAAAAATTTAAGTTCCTGTAATAACAAAGACACCATGATAAATACTTTCAAATCGCAAGACAAAGACCTAACATTGTTTACAATATAACGACGGAAAAAGTATTTTACAAAAGGAATCTTTCAGCTTTGAAATGATTGGTTCGGGAATAAAGATTTCAGGGGCGTTGAGATATATTCATGTAAGTACCTTTCTAATACCATTTGTCCCACGTCCACGCTAACATAAAACGAAATACAAAATGAAAGTCGCCACACAGAAAGGTGTCTAATTATATTCGGTTCACAAAAATAACGAGACTATTTCCGTCCCCGGAGCTATTCCTGTGGCGAGTGCCGAGAGTTGATAACAGATGTTCTGTATTTTAAATTTAAAAATTGGCGTAAGATTTTCGTATTGCAATATTTCTAGCTTCGTTGTGATGTATGAGGATAGGCATAGAATCATTGATTAATAATATACTTAGATCTGCTTGCAGATTAAATTATTTAGAAAAAGTAATGACACGAAGATTCCGCACCTCAATACACTTACACGGGTCGACCTATCAGAGCCCTTCGACTGCCGGCGAGCATCCACTTACACACCGCAAAAGGTATGGGCGATATAGGGTTACAGTAACAGTATACAATACTAACCCGTTCCTTACGAGGAGCGTTCATGAATTTTACCATGCATCTAAAATGACTTTTTTCTTCTTGTGGACGGCTGTTGTTATATATTTAAGAAGAAAACTTTCTTTGAATAATAATTATTTTAGGCTATGTAAACAAATATAAATAAACACTTACATGTGGAAAGTTACACCATATTTTTTGTTAATTTTATCCGTACGGTTTTTACACGGTTTCACTACACAGGAAGGCATTTCGGAATGTTTTCTGAACGTCCGACTCGGCCGGCGGTTAAAGAAATACTGAATACGCGTCTGGCGGAGTTGGAGGTTTTGACGGAGTTGAAGTGTCATTCATTTTTTGGGTTCAGTTCAAATCTAAGTATATTAATAAATCTATGCGTAGAATGTATTGGAAGGAACATAATTGCTTCGTATTTTCCTATTGAACGCTTTTAGGTGGAACGGAAAATTATACGCCAGAGCCAATAAAACATCGTTCAATAAACACATAAATTAAATAGTAATATAATTAATAACATAGTTTATGAAATTCCTATAAACAGTATTTTGAGCAATAACTCGTATTATTTTTTTTAAATGTTTTGCGGAAGTCGGTAGTGACAAATCAATGATAAATTAACAAGGAGTTCGCGATGAATCCTTCAACTAAGAATAAAAGCTTATATGGCTTATACTAAGATAAACTAAGCTTATACTAAGAATAAAGCTTATGCCATAACTTTAATATTTATCTGTAATATACAGGGTGTAACAAAACTCGATGTACAAGCGGGAAACCAGTGAATCTACATAATTTTTGGAGTCGATTTTGTAAAATATACATTTTTTATTTGACCCATAGTTTTCGAGAATACAGTAAAAATAACTTTTTTTTTTCGATAAATTTTTACAAATTGTTATTACATATAATTTATTTAGTCAAACGAATACTATTAGTAATGAACACATTTAAAAAATCTGATTTTAATAAGAATTCACGCAATTTTGTACTTAATCTGCGGTACTCGAAGTAGAATTTTTTTTCGATATTTTTTTGCAAATTGTTAACAAATATCATGTATTTACTCAAATTAATATTATCCGTAAAGAAAAAAACATTAAAAAACACGTTTCAATAAGAATTCAAGCAACTTAACTTAATCTGCCATACTTATGAAATTTTTTGTGAGGAGAAATATAAAAAAAATTCAAGCCCAGATTAAAAAGTCATATTACACAATCGTCTCCAAACACGCTGTAGATTCACCAGTTTCCCGCTTGTACATCGAGTTTTGTTACAACCTGTCTATACAGGCTCTATAGCCAAAAAAAGTATGGATAAATTATTTATGTATTATTTGTTTATTACTTACAATTTTTTTTTGGAAACCACGAAAATCGATTGTGATTTTGCGAGTTAAAATACTTAACCATATCAAATATTTGACCACTTAGGAATTTAGTACATTTCCTGAGCGTAACCTCTCCATCAGATACTATTTTGTCATAATATTTTAAATAATCTGGCATAAGTTTCCCGTCATTCGCACATCTCTACAAGATGGCGGCCTATGACGCAGGAACGGGAAAATTTATTTATTGCTCCTATCAAATCAGCGAACTTGTATCTTGCCCGATATTACAGGACCGAATTAGTTCACTTTTTACTAGTTTTTATTTTATTTTAAGGGAACTTTGGATGTAAAAATGTTTTTTAAAAAACTGGATGATATGTCATTCATATTCACTTCAATATAATAATATTTGACACTTCTACATCAATAAATATTGATAGACTTATTAGTTTTGAAAGAAGCTTGAGCTTCGCGGTAGTGAGTATGCTAAAATAGGAATCGATTCTATTTTTATTTGAAATTCATTATAACCCATCAATTCATTCAACACACGATTTTCCCAATCGATGATTATCTTATTTTTTATTATGTTGTCTAGAATGTCTAGATGATTGTCGACGTGTTTAAAAACGTGCTAAGCATTTGACCGATCACAATGAACATACGTTCATATCACGGTCGCGTAGCCAAGCACCATAGATGAAAGGCATACTTCGACAAATGTTTCGTGTTATTGCTTTCTCAAATTGATTTAAAGAAAATAAATGGCATGATAAATTGTGCACAAACAATTAAAACTCTATAAAACTAAATTATTTTACTTTACTTACAGTTTTGGCATATTTTCCATATTTAAAGCGGTAATTAATAATCCCGATCGATGACTTTTAACGGATGTTCCATTGTGATCGCGAAAACGTTAAACATCCATGGTGAGAAATCGTTTATCACGTCGCTTATTAGCACGTCGATAGTCATCTGTGATTGAGCTACTGATAAGTATATCGGAGTAATATTTTTATTCTTTATTATGTTGTCTAGATTGCCTGATAAAACAGAGTAATATTTTTATTCTTTATTATGTTGTCTAGATTGCCTGATATAAAGGAGTAATATTTGTGCGATTTATTATGTTGTCTAGATTGCCTGATATACAGGAGTAATATTTTTATTCTTTATTATGTTGTCTAGATTGCCTGGTATAAAGGAGTAATATTTATTCATGTGTTTCACCACGGCCAATAGCAGTTGAATTACAACACAGACCGCTAACAATTCTTGTAATTTCACTGGGAATCAAACTAGAAACCCCTTTAGAATGTCAACAGTATTTCGCACTGTTAGTGCACAGACATACTAACTCCACCAATACGCTTGTAAACCGATGGTGTTTATTTTACCAAAATTTTCTGTGAATGCAGAAAAAACGAAAAATCACAAGATCATCGTTGCCATCAGTTTGTAATTTGAATTATTAGTAAGTGAGAAACAACTGTTTAAAGTATGAGTCATCAATGATTTTGTAACGCGATCGGTGACATCGCTGATCGTACATCAAATTTGGATTTAAAATAATGATATCTCATTATTATTCAAACGGATTGCACTGATGGTTTTGTGATTTATCGCTTTATCTTTCTACATTCGCAGAAAATGTTGGTTTACAGGCCCATTGGCGTGTGCAGAGTTTCTTGCAGCGAGCTGATTCCGCCAGTTGGCAGAGAGGTGAACTTGTTACAGAATGTACAAAAAATAATACAAATGAGCCGGAAATATCTTTAGTCCAGCACTGTGTATTTTGTATATAATTCGAATATCTGCCCCGAATATTAGCTGAATCTGAGATTAAAATAACTAACATGAGCTATAGAATCAATACGAGATTCTGTACCTGGGAGGCCTCGATTGTAAATCTAATTTAGAATAATATTAACTAACTAACTAACCATCACGCCATTTTCCCGAAGGGGTAGGCAGATAGGATAGAACGCCACTACTCTCTGTCCTGGCATACTTCTCTTGCTTCTTCCACATTCATAAATCTTCTCACGCACGCACGTCGATTTTTCCGACTTTTTACATGCCCACATTCAAGCACTTGTTTTACTTGATCACGCCATGTCTTTCTCGGCCTTCCTCGACTTCTACATCCAGGCACAGTCACATCATATATTTTTTAGCCGTTCTTTCATCATCCATTCGCTCTACACGACCGAACCATCATAAAAGACCTTTCTTATTTTTTTGTCGATAATGCTTATCTCAGCCTTGCACTCAATAATTTCAACATTAGTGCACCTATCATACATAGTTTTACCACACATTCGCCTGAGAGATCGCATTTCAACTGCATTCAATCTATTTTCATCCTTCTTTTTCCAACTCCAACTTCGCTTCCATACATAAGGGTTACCAGAACTCTATTATGAACTGCCTACAAACTATTTAAATAAATAACTACAAAGTGAGTGCTTCTAACATAAATTTCATATTATATTAGGTTTGATTTGGTTTTTAGAGATCAAAAATTATAATTATAACATAATTCTCTTTTTTTTAAGCTTCAAAGGTTGGGCGTGTTTATGATTGTTAATTGATTTGTTTATTTATTTTGATGTAGTTTTCTTTGTAATACTAATGTAGGTGGTAATGTAGGTAATGTAGGTGTAATACTAAATGAAGTGTAAAATTAACCATCAGATGTATAAACCAAGTGACATACTGCAGGTTAGACACTGTGGTGTAGGTACAATGTAGTGCTCTGTGTACCGGATAAGGAATGAAAGGAAGGAGAAAAAATAAGAGCTTTTACATAAAAAAATACTGAAATTATGAAAATATTGAAATAATGAAAATGCCTGCAGAAATAGTTATGTAATTTTATAAATTTTGTTGGTTTTTTCATCTTTTCCTCTGAATGCCAAGGATTGTTTCTCATCGTGTAGATGTTCTGTAGTGTACAATGCTGAACTGAAGATGCCCTGACTCGACACGGATTATCTAGTGAGTCGGGGCCAGATCACTGTCATAGGTCACTACGGAGTGAGTCGCCATCTTTCTGTATAATTAATCGTGATTTTAAACGATATATGTGAAATGTTAATAAATAAAATATGAGATATTTTTGATTCCCAACAGAGACAGAGAAACTCTGGAAACGAATGTGGATTATCTAGGCGTTTACAGGGCTTATGACCTGTCATCATTTATCACCTGATAACCATATATGACAATTTTTTTAAAACTTGTATATATTGAACTCGCGTTCGTGATATCACATTACAAGTGAATTTCTCACTGGTGACATCTGTTGAGAAGATTGTGAAGCATTTTTGGCAATCAATCTTTATTGGTGTAGGTAAGGCTCATCCAAACTTAATCACTTACTAGAAGACGCCTGAAGATGTCTCTCCAATTTTTATTTGCTTTATATTTTAACCAGAAAATCTTTTTAAATAAAATATGATTTAAAGAGAAATAACAACAAACTGTTTAAAAACAATATATTTTAATGAATAATGTACACAAATTACATTGTACATTCAGCCCACAATTGCACGATGAAGAATATGAAGATAGAACAATCAGTGTTTATCCAGTTCGTAGTAAACCTTTCTGAGTTTCTGTTTTTTATTTTTATTGGCGTGCTTGTTAAACTCCTTCCACGGTTTACCAGACACAATCACCTCACCAGTAGAAGACACCATTTTACTGTGAACACAAAACAATTTTTAAGGTTCTGAAGTTTTAACTTTCTATAAAAAATGTTTTTTTTTTAAATTAAATATACCTAACAATATTGCAAGATTTAATTAACATATGCTGTCCAGATTTTGCTTGATTTATTTTCTCAATTTGTACATAAAAAAGGGTGTAATTAACACTGTTTTCAAAGTAAAATACAGCACAATCCAAATTGAAAATGATGGATTTAGGAGAAAAGAAAACCAAAAAGGTACAAAAAATAAGAAGAATTAATGTTAAAAATTTTTATTACTTAAAATATAAGAAAGAAAGCATTATAAAAGAAAGAAAATATTATTATAAAATTATTTACATTTACAATTTTTAGATTAAGGTGGTAATGGCTTAGATAACGTGGCTTTTGAAGAGTCAGGAAAAAATTTTCGACTTCCGATACAACTTGTACAGAACTGTCGTTGTTCTTTGTCTTTTGTCAAGCAGGAATTGAAGTCTTGGATTAATTTTACCCCTTTCAGCTGTGTCATTGACAACCTTGAAACCGTTCACTATTTTTTTTTGCTTTTAAATAAGTGTGCGTTTCCACACCATTTATCAGGATCCGTATTTAAAAATTCTGTATCAATTTCAAATCTTTTGAAAAAATTTAGAGTTTGATGAGAAAACAAAAAAATCAATATCTTTGTCCAATAAATTATCCACTTGATGGAGACTGAGTTTTGCTTTCACATCCCTATCACATGTTTTTTTCTACAATTGGAATTAATTGTAGACATTTTTACAGCCATGCTAGTTTTGACTCTTTTTTCTAAATTTTCATCGAAGAAAGAAAATGCGACTTGCTCAGAATTGAGGTACCACAGATGATTTATCATTTAGACAGTGCCTTGTCTGCAAGTTCTTTATCGATTTCTCTATATTTTACAAGAGATTTTAAAAATTGTAGGTCTTGGTTGGGGGCCAAAGTGTGGTTTTGGGAGCGTTAAACCACGCTTTTACGTAAATGTTTATTAAAAATAAACAAATGTCAGTAATAGCTTTTTTTTCCAAATTTGTTTAATGTAAATTGATCCCTGAAAAGATATATTTTGATACAATAAATGGCCTTTGCCATCCATCTAGCGTGATGAATGGCACCAGGTACTTTGAAAAAAGTGTCTTTTGTGGGGGTACGTCCTAACACAATTAACGAAAGTTGAATAAAAATTCTTTGTAATCATCCCTTGGCTGTTGGTTTTTTAATTGTTCTGTAAGAAAAATTGATATTTCTTCTGCATTCCCTATTTTATGTCTAATATTTTTTATCTTCAAAAGCAGTTTTGTATTTTGTCTTGTCTAGCTTCGACCATTCAGTCTGAAACTTCTTAAAAAATATTTGAGTGGGGTCCAGTAGTTGTGCCCATTTTAAATCAAAAACTGATTTCAGAATAATTTCTCAAATATGGTGGCGACATGCTAAATAAAGAAGATCTTTCTCTAATAATTGCTCCCAACAAAACGCAGGTTCCGTTGAGGCGACCAGTATTTACCGCTGTGGTATCAAAACACATTGCCTGGATTTTTTCAACTGCCCCCCACTCTTCAACTGCTGAAAATACAGCTTTTGCCTGAGTAATTCCAGTACCATTTTCAAGCTGAGGAACTCCTATCAACTGTTCTTCATCCCCACAACTAATCAAAACCGCTACCCTTTCTACATTTTCTTTGCTCAATATATCTGGAAGTAATTTCCGTCCCAGTGCACAACAGCTCCTTCTAAATCGGAATTTTTGAATCTATGTTTGATAAGCTCAGTCCTTTGTTTTCGGAATAGCTGTCTGCGAAGTCGTATTACACTTCTACTTATAATTAAATTCTGTGAGTCAAAACCTAACGCCTCTGCAGTAGCTGATATTATTCGAACTGCGTCTCTCTATCTGAAATACTACATCTATCTAACAATAAAGACAATTTTTCGGTAATAATATCTTCACTTCCTCTAGCGTACTTCTTTTTCTTTATTTCTGGTTCTCCTTCCTCTGTGTCGGGAAAATTCACCTCCATCTCTTCCTGTTCTTCTTCTGATGTGCTGCTTGTTGAAGATTCCAGTTGTGCAATTAAATTTACATTTTCTAAAAAAAAAGGGGAAAAACCCATTAAGCGGTAACAAGCAGTAAGCAAAGCACTCACGGAATAGGCATCAAGTCAAATAATCTCAAGAGAAAAAGAATAGGGAAAACGTGAAAAAAAAGAGAGAACAACTCTACTAACCTACTTTGTTTTGTGATTTTTCCAATCTCGCCATCTCCGCTGCTCGTCTTTTTTCTCTTCGTTGTTCTGCTTTTACGAAATTCATGTCAACGCCTCCCATGCAGCCAGGGCGTCCTTTTTTTCTCTGGAGTAACAAAAACTGCTTGTCTTCTTCAACAGTGTTTTTTAATGCATCCTGATGAGCAATATCAAAAAGGTCATCAAGGGCTGACTTGAATTATTATTTTGAGCTGTGCTTTTAGATCTGTTTGCGTTTTTTTGTAGTTTTCTCCACTCTTCGTACAGTTTTTCAAGCTTTACAACACAATCTTTAAAGTGTCTGGTTGGTATCTTAGCTTTCTCCCAAAAAATTACAACTTCCTGTATTGTAAGTCTTGCAGCTTCTCTGGTGTTCAATTTCATTTGCCGTATATTATAAAATAAGCTGCGTAAAACTTGACAATTAGATGGTAACTTACTGCCAGTGATTTGATGAGACATGTGGCCAATTAAATACACCATTTCTTTCTGCCTTGAACTCGAACCTGAACGAGCATGGCTCGTTGATGCTGTAGAAGACATAGTCCCTCAAACTTCACTAGAAAAAACTCACTAGAAGAACGTTGTTCAATAATGTCTACTTGTTCACTGTTTGAAAACCAAACATTAACTAAAGCCCTATGACCTCTCCCCCACACTTTCGAAATAGTGGGAAAACCCCAGGCACCCCAGACAAGGAACAAAAGGAAAGGTGTTGTTAATGAGACTCCAGGTAGGGATTCTCAGAAGGGTTCTTGGCAATAGCTTTTTAGACCAGATAGTTAACCACTAACTTGCAATTCCTAAAAACATTTGTAAAGTTAAAAAAATATATATATTTATTATATTGTTTAAAAAATGTATAATGTTCAAAGACAAAAAAATTATCAAAAGTGATTAAATTAAGTATCTTTCTTGCCATTTTCCACTTATTATCTAAAAATAGCGACTTTGAGGATTTCGGATCATGTCGGAAAATAATAGATATCTTGAAATATAAACGTTTTAACAAAAAAAAGGTGAGAATATAACTTAAAGATAACAACATTTCCTATGAAATGAAACAAGAATCACATTTCTAGGACAAAAAGTTTCCCATTTTATGAGGAAAAAACGGCGTTTTTTTTGCAAAAAAAAACGTTTTTTTTCAAATTTAATCTCGATGAGGCACGGGTTAACATTATCCGATTGAGATAAAACTTTCCAAATCTTATTTTCTAGACAAATAGCAAATATTAGGGGGTCCCGTCGGCATTACGACAAAAATATTTTTTCACCTTATACCTTGTGACCACCCTAATGACCACCTTTGTGGTGTAACTATTTGATAGCATCTTTTTTTAATATACTTTAGTGTAGTGATTACCAAATGAGTAATGAAAATTAATTTTTAAAAGAGATTTAAAAACAAAAAACTTTACGTAACTTGTAGAAAAACTGAAATTAAAATTTCAATTGCTTTCAATATAATTATATTATTTACCGAACAGTGGGCAGGCCGCCATATTTTCCTGAAACTCCTTTGGAATGTGCCTTGAGTTTAGATTCCCGGAAGAAAGCTTTGTCCACATCATCAGCATTCTCACCACTCTGTAAATATCAAATTATATATTTCGTCATTAAGCCTGCAAATCATTTATTTATCTCCTTTAACAAATAAAATATCAAAAAAATAACATCTGGTCGATATCTAAAATGTGTGAAAAAATCACCGCTCTAACGTTGAATTCCAGGGAGAAAATCGAAGAATACGTTTGTATGGGAAGCGGCCGCGAGTCACGCGGTGCAGTATGCTCTTAAAAACAAACCTTGGTAGCCCTCTTTTCCTGCGGCGTCATCTGCCTGGTCTTCTCATCGTCCGCCTCGGGGAGGGGGGGGTGCGCCACGCGGCGGAAGATGCCGGGGTCGGCGCCCGGCGGCGGCACGGCCAGCGGCAGGCGACCCTGGCACGCGCCGTGCAGGATCACGCGCGCCGCGCGGGCGCAGTCCGGCGTGCCCGCGCCCGTCATCAGCCCGCGGCTGTCTGCACAAGTTGAGGAATAAATCGATAGTTCAGTAAACAAAAAGGTATCAATAAAATCCTAAATGTTGGGGAGAGGGGAAAACTATCCTTTTTACAAATTAAAACTACTTTCAACCTGCTTATGTCATTTATTATACATTTTTCGTACAGCCATAGTAAATAGCTCGACCCACTGATATTCCAAATGTAAGGTGCCATTGTATTTGATATAAAAAAATATTTTGAAAAAATATACACCAATTACATGGCGCGCAATTTGAAACAGCATTGTTAATGGGATAACACTATTATTCCAAGTGGGGGCTAAAATGTAATGATAATAAAAATTATTTTTAGTGGATAAACTTTGCTATCGACTTTAGTGTGTGAGCTGAGGTTATCATTTTTCTCTACTAAAAGGATAATTGCTGGCCTCACTTTAATGCACAAGATGGCATTTAGTATACCCACGTACATTAATAGCTCTATGGGCGTTTATAAACGAATAAAGAACTAGAAAGGATTACTCCTAAAGATCACACTAAAATCTTTAATATAGTTTTCACAAGCTTGATAAAAGCAATTGTTCTGGAATTTTTAATATGTTTATTATCTTATGTCTTACAGGCATACGCAAGCAGCAGGTCGCGGGGAGGGAGGGAGTCAGGGTGCTCCTCGGGCGCGCGGGGGGAGCAGGATGGCGAGCCTCCTCTCCGCCGAGCGCGCCGGCCCCCCAGCCCCTCCGCCAGCAGGCCTATGGCCTCCATATACTCCTTCATCTGTGGGGCAAACATCATTCCATTTAGATGAGAAATTCACCTAAACTAGAATCTTGAGCCATGTATATCACATAAAATAATAAACTAGTAAAACTGGTAGAAAAGTTACCAATTAATCACAATAAAAATAATGGAAAAATATTTTTTTTAATTAACCCCATGTATATTGTATGTTTCATTTTATTTTATTTTTGGTTTTGGACATGTACAGTTACAATATAAAATTAAAAATATGTGTTTTTTTCATTTTTATTGGAATTTTTTAAATAAGAAAAATCGTAACTTATCAAATAACACAAATATTTTAACTAAATTGAAAATTTAATAAAAAATTATGTAGGTTCAGATACCGAAATTTATCAAAATTAAAAAAAGACAGTAAAATGGTACATGGTCACAAAAATTTCATCATATTTCCAAAGTTAAGAAGTATTATAAAAAAAATAATGTTGCTGTCATCTCTTCCGAATTATAGTGCATTGCTTTTTTCTTAATAAACAGAAAACTGATGAGTAGTGATAACAGAACAGCAATGTGTTGTGAGTAGTTAATGGGAGCGTTGACAGACTAACAGTCACCCACGGACACCGGCAGCCGTTGGGTTACAGCCAACTCATACTACAGGAGACTACAATGGAAACAGTCTTACTGAATTGTTGGCAAAGTGTGATAAATGTGGTTATAAAACAAATAAAAATGTTGACAAAGCTAGCAAATCATGAAAGGTAGATGAATTATGATGAGATAAAACCATGTAGATAGGTGTACAAGACTATGTATGATAGGTGTACTAATGTCGTAATTAGAGCAGGCTGAGATAAGCATTATCGACAAAATTAAGAAAGGGCTTTTACGATGGTTTGGTCATATGGAGCAAATGAGTGATGAAAGAACGGCTAAGAGAAGTTTAAATGCAAGTGTGCCTGGATGTAAAAGCCGCGGAAGGCCGAGAAAGACATGGCTTGACCAAGTACGTCAAGTACTTGAAAGTGGTCATGTGAAAAGTCGGAATGTGTATGTGCATGAGAAGATGTATGAATGTAGAGGAAGCAAAGGAAGTCTGTCAGGACAGAGTGATATGGTGTTCTATCCTCTCTGCCTACCCCTACGGAGAAATGGCGTGATGGTTAGTTAGTTAGTTTAAAACCATGTAGCTCCAGGACTTGTACCTGGGCCCTTCTGTTTGCTGGGAAATATAATTTTACGAATAGTTCTTTGAGCTTCTCATTAAATTTTATTTTAGACACATGGTAGGTTTCATCACAAAATGATTAGTTGATTTTAGCAATACAATCATCGGAGGCCCAATGTCTCACCTGATCGATGGGAAGTATTCCATGCAGCACCATCTCTGCCTTGGTGCACACGAAGGAGGGCAACACCAGACCGGGACAGTCACACAACATCAGGTCCTCGCTGAGGAGAAGGGTTTGAAAATGCTTGGTTTTGCCGGGAGTTGCACTTACAGACACCTGCAATATTTCATTAAGCACAATGCAATTCAATTTAAGAAGGTTCAATAAATAAAGCATAAAATACATTTTAAATCTCGAAAGAGACCCTATTCACTATCGAAAATGACGATAGTTTAAAGGCACTTAAAGACTATAAGAGAAAAATAATCTGCCTAATATTATCATATTATTATCAGTTATTAGAATTATACAGAAGAGCTCACCTTTTTGGAAGTCATAAGAGAATTTATTGTGCTAGATTTTCCCACATTAGGGTATCCAACCATTCCCACAGTCAGGACACCGTTCTCCGCACACGAAGCACTCTGCAGCAGCTCAATTAGTTCCTCTCTCGAGAGGACATTAGACCTATTCTTCTCCGCCCAACTTATTGGAGAAGGCTCCTCAGAGACTCCTGCAGTATCAGAATTACTGCTTCCGACATCACAAGAAACTTTCTCATCTTCGGCAAATTTGACTGTTTTCTTTGCAGAAAGGCCAGCAGCAGTTTCCGGTTGCTCCGACTCAACTTCAAGGGATTTAGAATCATGTGGAACATTACAAATATCTGATGCTTCAGGTTTTTCTTCATCAGTTGACATTATTTTGCACCCAGGTTGTTTTTCGACAGTGTCTAGAATCTTCTTATGTATATTTGATATTTTTTCAGCCGTTTTATCAATGGACAAGTCCAGTTTGTTTATACTGTCTCTCAAGCCATCGACAGTGTAGTCAGAATCTGAGTTTTCTTCATCAATTTTATTTTCAGCATCACTTTCCTCATCTTCGCTTTCCTCTTCCTCGCTTCCACTTTCTTTTTTTCCATTTTCTTCCCTCCTTCTGGCCGCATTTTCCAATTTTGTTTTTTCCGCGGCGAGAACGGCGGAGTAGAATGCCACTTTCACGCCCTGTAAAGAAATGGTATCCATTTAATGGTCAAGTAGAAGTAATATGATATTTGAGTAAAAACTGAATTAAATCACTTACGCGTTCATCAAAATATTCTGCCCAAGCAATTCTCTGCGGTTCACTAAGTAAATCGGCTTTATTGAGAAGTAATAGCAGATCTCTTTAACACCAACTTCTTTAGCATATGCCTCCAAATCTTCACATCTGAAAAAGACAGACGTTTAAATCTGAATGTGATTAAATTATTGATTAGCCATAATAAAATCATGATTGCACGTTTGTGCACCTGAATAGTAGAGGATTTCTGGCATCTATGACCTGAACTAGCAATTGCGATCTCTCAAGCACGCGCCACAGTTGCCTCCAAAACTCCAGATTTTTCTCATAAGGTGTTAGAATAAGGCCTTCCGAGTCCTAAAATAACATAAAACATTTTTATACTTATTCACGCACTACAAAAATTTTAATTTTGTATATTTCCATCTATATTTACCAATTTTGAGTGATTAGATTAGAATAAAAAGGATTTATAGAGAAAACATACCTGTAATAGAGCTAATTCTCTGCGCCAATTTAAAAATGCTTGATTTTCATTTTCTTTTAGTTGTTCAGCCGACATGTCTTTACGCCACGGGGGCCTAAATAAACCAATTTTATTATGTTCATTATTTTAAGATGGCGTTATAGACTATTAAAAAAATTACACAACAAATAAAGAATAAAAAATACTTACCTAGTGTTATCCAATTTTTACTTTTGACTTTTTTCTTTTCAAATGATGGCAATTATACTATATTTATACTACTACTACTTTCCCTTATCCGCACCCAATGGTGCATAGAGCACTGCATCTTGCAGTGCAGTTTATATTGAACATCTTATTCCATGAAGGTAAGATGATCAGTCATACGCTTCAGTACCAGTCCAAGGTATCACAGATGAAACATTGTATTGAAAATCACATGTAAATATTATATATTTCATGTTGACCCCAACGGGAATGGAACCCGCGACCTCATGCACGATAGCTAAATGCGCTACCACTGTGCTACGAGGCGGACATAAATTACTCATATTTACTTGATTTTTTACTCAAGCCTAAAATGTAATCTAAGAAAAATGAAGTTATACCTCCGTGGAACACGAAGTAGATGTTTGGAGTCGGCATGCTTCTTCTCCGTCTTGGCTCGGGACTCGGGAGTGGTGACGGACTCGGAGCCGCCGAGCGAAACGAGCTTGAGGTTGAGCTTCTCGGCCTGGAACTCGGTGCCGGCCAGCGTGGCCGTGGACAGGAACTCCTGGAAGCTGGACTCCTCCGTCACGGACTGCAGGTTCAGGCGGCCCCACTCGTAGCCGTCTTGAACCTCTGTCGTGTGCAGCTGCGAGTGTCAACATGAATTGGCCATTAGAAGCAAAAAACGCAATCTACATCTTTCACTAATGCTTATAATGTAGTGATGCAAAACAGACGTTATGTGGGTAATAAGTTATTTTATTTTATGAATAGGTCTAAATAATTTGCATAGGAATGTAATAGATAATATACCAATATACAAATAACCAATTCAGAATATAGAGAGGAAAATACACTAAGTAAATCGATCTCTATAAATTTCCTCATTTCCTAAATAAATGTGGGTACAATAATACGGAGTAAGGATGCACGATGATACAACCAGAGGTTCTATTTAAGCTCTAGATTTCTATTTTTTAGGCGAATTCTTGTTAGTATCAATAGCCACCTAAATATCGTAATCTTTCTTACCATAGACCCATTGTCAACTTTCTTCTTTCCGCGCGAGGCTCCGAAACGGTCTTTAACCAAGGCACGCCCTAACACTTGTTTTCCTTGCTTTCCCATGACTGAAATATAGAACAAAGTAATTCAATGAATAAGTATTGTGAACCATTTTAGCACATCGTGCATAAAATGTTTTTGTGACCATCAGTCACATTGAAAAAAAAAAACATCATTTTAGGCGGCGAACTCACCTATTTGATTTCAATTTGTGCTAGGCATGAGCTAATACACAAATTAATTTAGAATATATTTCATTTATATTGTATCCACTTCTTGTTTTCGTCACACAAATGTCAAATGTAAAATGACAACTTAACCTTAAATTATGACATATGGTCACCAAAGACAACAAATAAAATGCAGTCCATAAACAATAGATAAAGCAATTGTTCTATGGTGAAAAGATGGCCGAATTTTTGAATAATAAATTAATTTGATTTTCCAGAGAATACTAACTAATGTTTCGCAGTGAGCTACATTTTTAAAAACATAATATTAAAGTAAATAAGGTTTTAGATTGCATTAAAGACACTTCAGAAAATTGTTT
The DNA here is from genome assembly GCA_022494985.1 of Micrasema minimum. Classification (NCBI taxonomy): domain Eukaryota; kingdom Metazoa; phylum Arthropoda; class Insecta; order Trichoptera; family Brachycentridae; genus Micrasema; species Micrasema minimum. The sequence continues at coordinate 37,103 of JAGVSP010000894.1, forward strand.
TTTTTTAATTATGTTGCTATATTTTAGTAAGCACTTGTCGTGATTTCGTATTTTTATGGCAGTTTGATCCTGAGAAATACCTAAATTTGCTGTAGTACGTAAAACGAAAATGATCTTATTATGGTGATAATTAATATTTATATTCAAGGATACCTTACAATAAATAAAATATGGTTTACAAGAAATCCCCAGTTTTAGGTATAAGTGTATATAACGAGATATACAAAATCGCACGTTGGGAGATTTTAAACATTCAATATTTTTACTTTATTTTTTTCGGGGATTATAATTACTATAGTTAAATCGTTTTTAAAAAAAAAGCCATTATGTACAAAATAAATCACCAGTTCTCCCCTTTTCGTTTACCTTTAAGAATCTATTGTATTGCTTTGTTGACTAATTATTAATTAGAAATTGGGAATTATTGTCAATAATATTTTTCAAGTATTTACTTTACTTTATAAATATTATTCTAAAATTATCCTCTGAAGTGCAATTAATGAAACCTACTCCATTCAAACATGTTTATATTGACTGGTCTATAAAATATTCACTACTAAACTTGTCGATATTGTACACAGTTTCATTGTAGAAAAAAAACATATGTTCACTTCTATACATAACAAACATAAATTAATATAATGTATCACAAGAAAACAATTTAACTAGTACATTCATTTGTATGCGTATCAACAAAATCAAATTAGGGAACAAAGAGTAAAGTTTAATCCATATTTTTCCTGATATGGATCAGTACTGTTCCGTGCGCTAATCGAAACAGATTTAAAAGATTGTGGGGTTTTTTCCGCCATGAGTGATACTCCGATTCTCGTAACTCTTCAAAATAAAGTTCAAACAGTTAGGCTTAACAGGCCTAAAAAGCGAAATGCAATAACCATTCTTATGTACAAAGAATTGACGAAAATTTTAAATGACGCTGCTAAAAATAATAATATAATAGTAACAGTGTTAACTGGATCGGGGGATTATTATAGTAGTGGGATCGACATAACAAGTTTCTTGGAGACAATGACGGACCATTCCTTGTTACGAGAAGCTAAACTTGTTATAAGGTCAATGGTTGAAGCATTCATTGATTTCCCTAAAATACTGATTGCAATAATGAATGGGCCAGCGATTGGAATAGCAGCGACCACATTGGCATTATGTGATGCCGTTTATGCATCAGAAAAGGTAATCTTTATACATCGTCATATAAATACTACGACCTTTTTTTTAGTAAGTCTCAATACACACAAAGTGTAGAAATACGCGTGATATAATTTACGGATGTGGTTGTTGTAGGCTTTCTTCCAAACACCATTTACAAAGTTGGGACTCTCTCCTGAAGGATGTTCAACCTACACTTTTCCAAAAATGTTTGGAAACAGTAAGGTAAAAATAATGTTTTAAATACCTACAAAGCATGTGAAATAACGAATATCGGCAATTAAACTTTTATTTTATTTTCGCAGGCTACTGAAATAATATTATTTGGAAAAAAGGTTATGCCTAGAGAAGCTTTAGAACATGGTTTCGTATCAGAAGTTTATTCATCAGACGCTATGTTAGAAGACATATGGAATAAAATAAATAACATCGCGTCGCTACCACCTCAGTCCCTAATAATATCGAAAATGTTGATGAAATATTCAGACAAGGAAATTTTAAAACTTATTAATATAAAAGAATGTGACGAATTGGAAGAAAGATGGAAATCTGATGAGTGCTACACGGCTGTTACAAATTTTATAAGTCCCTCTAGCAAATTGTAAATTTTATGATTAGTAAAATATGTAAAAAAAACGGTGGTGGAAAATAAAAAAAATTACAAATTAAAATATTATCAACCTATAACTCAGTTAGTACCCTACTCCTTAATTATTATTGAGCCGTGAAAATCATTTTTATGAGTAGGTAGGGCTTGCAAAACTGCTGACTAGTAATTTTTGCTTTTACGCGCGGTTCGTTTAAAACATAAAATATTTTTGTCGTTGTCATTTTGACATTTACAAATATACAAAAGAATGAAGTTTTGAGGTTTTGCCAGCTGACTTAAGTTGTTATAATTTATTGCATTACAACAATTGTGGTTAAAATTATTTGATTCATAGCGGATTGATAAATTTATCTATATTTTATTCTCAAAAACTCAAAATGTCCGAATCTTTAATTTTAGTAACAGTTAAGGACAAAGTTCAAATTGTGCAACTGAACAGCCCAAAAAACGAAATGCGATAAATATTTCAATGTACAAGGATTTAACTAATATTTTAAATGATGCTGCGAGTGATAACAATATAGTTGTGACAGTTTTGACTGGCTCCGGAGATTATTACAGCAGTGGGAACGACATCATGAGTTTCTTGGATACATCTCCGGACGCTTCGCCACAAAATGCGAAATTTACAATTCAGGCGTTTGTAGAAGCATTTATTAATTTCCCGAAAATTCTGATAGCGATCATGAATGGTCCAGCTATAGGAATTGCAGCAACAACTTTGGCTCTATGTGACGTGGTCTACGCTTCTGAAAAGGTATTCTTTAAATATTTTTCCTCAAGTTAAGATGTTACTATTTCGACACATGCTAGTACGCGAGGTTTTCTAGCCAGAATGTATTAAATGTGAACTTTGTTCTGCACGTTAATTTCCATAATGGTTTTGAAACCTGCTATCAATTTGCATTTTTTTACAATACCTACTGTAAGCACTGTAAATTATTTTTGAATTTTAGAATAGGTACCTACTTCTGGTATAATTTTTCCATTTCGTTGGGTCATTTAAAGAAACTGTCAGAATTTACTAAAATTTGATAACTGGAGCTTAGAAACTGATAGCATATTTCGATCGAAGCTCTGGTAGACGATACCTAAAATCGGTAATTATTACATCGCTTAGAGTACCCAATATAATATTATATGTAATTTTTTTTAGGCATTTTTCCAAACACCATTTACGAAATTAGGGTTGAGCCCTGAAGGTTGCTCTACGTATACATTCCCGAGGATGTTTGGAACTAGCAAGGTACGACTAATCACATTTATGTCATATCCCCTTAATATCATTTAAACGGCAGAGAAATTGTGTATTATTTGTGCCCCAAATCAAATTAGACAAGTATTCCAAAAAGAACTGAAAATATTTTTAAAATTATTTTTTATTATTATATTTATTTAGTTCTATACAATTTTTACATTGACTGATATTATTATATTATATTACACTTAATTTTTTTTCCTAACTATTCTTATACTACTATTATACATTTTTCAATTTAGCTACACTAATATTTTTCACACATATATTTTTTACATTTAACCCTAAATAACTTTACATTTTGTTCATTTCTTATTTCATCAGGAATCTCCTCATACATTTTAATGCCCTTATACATTAGACAATTCTGTGACATACTTTTTCTTTTCTTTTCTAATCTTATATTTTTTGAACCTCTTGTTGCATATTTATGAAAAAAGTATTTGAAATTTTTTTTTTAAATTTGTTTTGCAAATATCTTGGAATTATCCCTTTAACAATTTTGTTCATTTCATTATATTTAATTCTTTGGTCTACAGACATAATATTCAAAAGTTTAATCATTTTTTTAATGTACAAAGCTTTTCTATTTCTGATGTAAAATTTCCTGCAAAGTGATTGAATATGTTTTATTACGTTACTATACATGAACTGAAATTCACTGTTTGATTTTCGGTTCTTTACGTATAATGCCATTTGGCTCTTTTTATTGTATATTGAATATGATTTTTGCAGGCATCTGAAATTCTATTATTTGGCCAAAAAGTAACATCAGAAGAAGCATTAAAATACGGGTTCATATCCGAGATATATTCATCGGAAGCGATGCTGGAGAACATTTGGAACCGGATATACAGGATGCCCACCCTGCCCCAGGAGTCGCTGATGAGCTCCAAAAAGCTGCTGAAGACCTTCGACAAGGAGTACCTGATGCTGGCCAACATCAAGGAGTGCAACGAGCTGGAAGAGAGATGGAAGTCCGAGGAGTGCCTTAACGCCGTGGCCAACTTTGCCAGTCGCATGAGTAAACTGTAATACTCTCTCACCAAACAATATAAAAAGCATATAAAATGTTAATATTTCCAACATTTTTTAAGTTTAACATAATTTTTAATGAAGTGGACAACTGGACATAGTATACAGAGGAGAACTTTACTTTATTAGTCACACTTCAAAAAAGAATTTCAGAGAAGTGGCATTCCATACTTGAAAAATACTACCGTGCTAGTTAGCCACGTTTCCTAGTGACAGCTAATGACCCACTACGTCACTCATACGTCATCACTAGGCACCTACGTCATCACTAGCCATTCACGTCACACATTTCAAAGTTTGAGTGTATTGGCCTAAGTGCTGGAGTCTTTAGACGGTGGAATTTGATAATAAATGGTGTTATGAAATTTTTAGAAAATTTGTATGGAAACGCCACTGACTATTCCAATCATCACATTCATGTACTTGTAGAACTTATTAATGATATTAAAAATGAACTTTTTACAATACTTATTTAATGCTCAGAACACATCACTGCTTTATATATCTCATAAAGATGGTATTTTATGTCTAAAGTTGTTACTGCTGTATAATAAATTTAACAACACTCTTTTACTGCGACAAAGCATTGATTGCTTTTAAAAATATGTATGTATTGATACCTGTCTAGCTCTTTACGATATGACTTCGTTTTTAAGAATTTTGTACAATAGTTAGTAATAAAAATAGTTTTTATAAAACCAAAACAATGAAAGAAATCAGTGATTGAAATTGAAAATTAGAATTAGTAAGTAAATTTTTGTTTAGAAAAAATATCTTAAAACTGAATAAAATTCCAGATATTTAACTATGACAAGTGGACTACCTTACCCCACCTTCCTATTATATTTTTATAATTTTTTGTTTATTTTCCCTCTCTTTGTGGGAAGTCATTGTGTACTGCCATGATGTTGAATTATTTACTAAAAATATTTAATATTGTTAGTTGTGTAAATCTTTTCTTTGGGAGTTCATTGTAGTTTGATGTAAAGATAAAATAAAAATAAATACCTACTTCAAATATTGTAATATAGAACGAAGTTTGTGTATACCTACTGCTAAACATACATGAATTGAGCATTTAATATTTTTATTATTAAGAATACTATCAACTTAAAGCTGATGTATGTGCAATATAATGTACTTGGTTGTAAATATCTAGAAAGAAAATTAAAACAATACTATTTGCTACTGTAAAATCTACAACTTTGCGAAAAAATAATAACTGGCACTGGTAAATCTATCATTTAGGTTTTTAAACATTTTTGCAGGTAAATGAACTAATAATTTAATAAATATCAGTAAACAAAGTTGTAAGGTTACAATTTATTTATATGTCAATTGAGAAGGGTACCAATAGTTTACAGGGCCCAGTCATTGTAATGTTTTACAAATAAGATTCATCAAACAACACATAATGGCATAGTGGGTTATGGATAAGTTTAATAAGAATAAAACATCATTTTTGTTAATTTTATACACTGTTTTCCTAAATAAATGGTTATATATGTTTTGTTACATTGAATTGTATTGTTTTATTGATATAAAGACACAACAAACTATATACAACAAGTAATTTGCACTTTGCACCCCTTCATAACATGCCAAAAGAGTGGGTGACAGGAACTAGGGGGTCCATGAAAGCGGTGCCTTGGGGGGTATTTTACCAGGATGGCCAGTGGAAAAGAGGGTCCTTATACTGTTTATTAAATAACCGATCAACAAACAAATCGACGCCTCCTACGTATAATATCGTAACCCACAAATCGTTGATTTTGAGTTTTTGGTGGATTTCGTCTGTATTTAACTATATCTTTAATTCTACCAAAACAAAAAAAAATATTTTGCCAATAATAAGGACTTTTTTGGGGCGTATTTTGTCGTATCTACAACCAATGCATATGAAAGAAATTTTTTTTTAAATGCTCCTCCTGTAAAATTGCATTTTGTGGGTTACAATATTATACGTAGGAGGCGTCGAAATGGAACCTGTGCTTATATGTTTTGTTATTTTTATTTTAATGTTCTCCTATTAAGTATTTCAATTGTTAGAAAAGGAAAACAGATGGATGCATTAGTATAATGTTGGGTGTAAACATGTAGTGCTTGTTCATCATTTTCAAAACAAATTATTTAAAAACTTAAAATTATTAATCTTTTAGCATAAAATGTATTAAAATTGAGCCTGCCTGCTACTGAAAGTAAAGCCCACTTTATATGGCGCAGTTTACTACACAGTTTTCTGTGCAGTCTGAAAACGGTCCCGTATAAAGCTAAAACTGCATGAAAAACTGTGTGCTAGTGTCAGATTTAAGCTGACATGACAGTCAATGTTTTTTATGTAAACGTTTAAATAGACATTGGTTTATTGTATGCTTTTAAATACGTAAAAAAACAATAACATATTTACATTATTAGCTAAATATACAATTTCCTGAGAGCAAACATACGATAATAACATACAATCGCGTTTCAAAAATACACATATTTAGCGTGTCTTTTGACAGAAGTTTGACAGACTGCACAGTTTTCTGAACAAGAAACTGTGTAGTTTTCTGAACAAGAAACTGTCTCATATAAAGTGGGCATAAGGACATATCAACAAAACAATTATTTGTCCACCTCGCGGTATGACAGTTGACGCATTCGGCTACCATGCACATGGGCCTGTGTTCGATTACCAAATGTTTTCACACTGGTATTTAAACTGTAAGGCTGATGATCTTACTGTCTCGAAGCCTGTGGACTGTTTAATCACATTGATTCTTGGTTAGTTGACATATTTCATCATTTAATTTTGACATGAGTTTTTCTAAAGATGAATGTAACGTTATCGACAGCTGCATTTAAACCAAATTGCTGAAAGAGAGAAAACAGAGCTATTAGTAATTAGATACTTGTTTTATTAATTTATTTATTATACCCTCAACAGGCCAAGAGTCTCAATCAAAGGGGAGGTTTACATCACAAAACACCCAAGATAAAGAAATATAAAATGTAATAAAATGTTATTTTTGAACTGTATGTCACATAGGCAATATTGTTTCTTCTACATTCTTACATATCTTACATTCCTTGTCATTAACTTAATGATCAAATTTTGACAATTGTATTTGAAAATTACCTGCATCGTGGATGGAGCAAGATTAGGTCTGAAGTGGTCCCAGGCCTTCAATTGGTTGATGCTGTTAGTTTCCTGGTTGGTAACATTCCCTAAAGCGTGAGAGTCTTCTGTACTATCCTCAGAGTCAAGTGGCTCTAAATGCTGCAAAAAGTCAATTGAATATGAAAGTTTGATGAATGGATTCATGTTAAAGCGAGTCTTGTGCATAAAAAAAGTGTTTTTGGTGAAAAGAAAGCACTCAATAGCACCACACCGAGTCACCGCATAAACCTATTGTGAAAAAACTCGGAATGGGGGTGTAAACAAAAATAAAAAAAACATTAAAGTACAGCTGTCAATTTTTTATTATTTGTATGAACAACAAAAACAAGAGCCCTTTTCGCAATGATGACACGTCCTATATTTGTGGCACTTGAAAAACGAATTATTTGATTGGTTGGAATATACCAGCTTCTCGAGAAAGTTGGCACTCGTACCATATGCCACTGCTATTGACTTTTATACTATAGACTAATCATTCAGAAGAGAACTAAAACAGGTCGTTCCTTCCCTATGAAGCGACGCTTCAACGCAACGACGAAATATAAAACTAGCGGTTACCGGCAGATAAAACAGCTTATGCAAAGAAAAATATGAAATTCGCGGCTCTTGGCAGATATTACAGTTTTCTGTTACCGACATTTAGCACCACTATGCGGTATTGTACCGGCCGAGATTACAGGTTACTGTTTTCTCGGTCGGTAACAGCTTTTATATTTTGTCGTGCGTCGGAGCGTCGCTGACTAGGGAAGTGACTTTCACCCATCAATCGTTTCTCTAATATTTATATATAGCTCTGTGGCTAGTGCCCTATCCCTATATCTTTAAAGATCCTTGAACTCAACTTACGAGCAACTATGCACGGGCTGATGGGTACTTTGCAACAATAATGAGTACATAAATGTTTTTTCTTTTCTTTTAAAATACATTTCTTTATGTATAAACTTATTCATAAACATATAAAAACATTTTGTACTTTTAAAGAATGTTCTCTTTGATTCACAGTACATTACTTTAATGAATTTTGTAAAAGGCAATTGCGCCGTTTATAAATAAATAAATAAATATTTTTAGATAGTTGAGATAGAATACTGTATATATTTAAAATAAATGTATGTCTGTTAGCTGTTCGTAAATAAATAAAATAAACTTACAGAGTTAGATCCATCTCCCAGACACCGGCACTGCAGCATGTCGTGTGTCGAGCTCTCTGTATCAGCGCTGCCCGCAAACAGTTCCTTCAGCTCCGAGTCACACAGCTTCAGGGTCGACTTCATGTTGTCAGGGTCTATTATGGCATCCGACAACCCGGTCTTGAACATCTGCCGCTGGTAGATCTTCTCTTCAATGGTGCCTGAAGAAAGAGAACAGATATTAGTTTTAAGCTATCTTTATATGGCGCAGTTTACTACACAGTTTTCTGTGCAGTCTGAAAACGGTCCCGTATAAAGATAAAACTGCATGAAAAACTGGTGCTAGTGTCAGATTTAAGCTGACATGACAGTCAATGTTTTTTATGTAAACGTTTAAATAGACATTGGTTTATTGTATGCTTTTAAATACGTAAAAAAACAATAACATATATACATAATTAGCTAAATATACAATTTCCTGAGAGCAAACACACGATAATAACTTAGAATCGCGTTTCAAAAATACACATATTTAGCGTGTCTTTTGACAGAAGTTTGACAGACTGCACAGTTTTCTGAACAAGAAACTGTGTAGTTTTCTGAACAAAAAACTGTCTCATATAAAGTGGGCATTAGCCGTTTATCTGCTAAGGACGAAGCGATGATTAAATAATATTTGTTTGTGATGTTGTTCCTCTCAACATAACAAAAAAATAACAACGGTTGTCTCCAACATTGAAATTTCACATTTTTTATAAATGTTTCATATTGATTAGAGCATGTTGAAGACAGAACTTTTTAGAATTTTGGTAAATACCTAACAGTGCCGATGATATAAGCCGTTAAAATGTTGATATTTTAGGAGAATCTCGCCGGCCGGCCGATAAGCGTGTGACGTTACATGCCATGAAACAACGGACGACTTGTATACTTCCTTGCTGGTCTCTATAGGAGAAATGTATACATAATTTACCTGTAGACAGCAACCTGTATATAAACACCGGCCTCCTCTGGCCGTCCCTCCACACCCGGGCCATCGCCTGGTGGTCCACGGCGGGGTTCCAGTCGCTATCGTACAGCACCAGGCGCGAGGCCGCCGGCAGCGAGAGCCCCGCGCCCCCCGCCCGGGAGCTCAGCAGCAGCACCGGGGGGCCCCCGTTGGAGTTGAAGCCTTCCACCACTGACTGGCGGCTGGACACGGGAGTGCTCCCATCTAATCTGGGAGAAACTCTAGTTAATTTGGCACCCAGTATTTATGTGTGATGTCAACACTATGTTTGTAATGGCAACACTAAGTATCTCAGTAAGCTCAGGATGACAGCAGTTTTTGGTAACAATAATAAAAGATCCAAAATGGAATAACTAGTGCATTTCTATTATTATTCGAGTATAACAGTAACAATAAAAGTGTAAAAAAAGACAGGTCTGGTCTTCTGGGTAGTTACATATTACGTTTAATACAGCAATGCTGAGTTTTTATACAGTTGATAACGTTTAGAAAAGAGTTGCAAATTACCTTGATGACATCACAAACATTTTTCTGCACAGTTCTGCGAGAACATCTAGCATTTTTGTCGAACACGAAACAATCACCATCTTCTCTTTTTTTTGGAAAATGACTTCCTTAACTAATTCTCGCATCACGCTTAACTTCCCTGAGTTTTCTCCCATGACACACGCAGTGGGAGGCAAATAATTGTAAAGGGAATTAGCTATGCAGACTTTGACATCATTTACATCAACGCTAGCATCCGGTTTCTTAATCAAATGTGGATAGTTGCATATTTTTTTAAGGAGAACGATTAAACTCAAAGGTGAAGAAGGGGCTAGTTCTCTCATGTTCCACCAATCGTCTATTGCCGCAGAATACAACACTTCCTGAAGATTAGAGATTTTACAACAAACAACACATTCCATCTTAACTGGTAAATAATCTTTCAAAAGTGTCTGTGTTCGCCTTAAAATAAAACTAGATGTTAATAGTTGTAAATGCGCGGCACAGTGTTCACCAGCAGACGTTTCTTCTTCGGTACAGCCTGGTCTTTGGGAAATCAATATAGGATTAACGAACTCATCTTTGAAATCATTGTATGTTCCTAATACCCCGGGGTTAGCTATGTCTATCAACACGAAATATTCTTGCAGGTCGTTTTGGATAGGAGTCCCAGTTAAAAGGACTCTTCTCAGACATGACATGTTTTGCAATGCTTGCGCTGCCTTGATATTGGCATTTTTCAACCTATGCGCTTCGTCGCAGATTACCATATCAAAGTTTACTCTTTCTAATTCGTCAGCATGTTTGACAAATCGCTCGTACGATATTATCATGAGCGGGAGATTCGGACGAGCTTTGAAGTCTTGCGGTTTGCGATTGTTGTCGACTACAAAAGGTAGTACCCTTTCTCTTCCGAGCCACTTGAGGCATTCCTTTTCCCAGGTTTCACACAGAGTACTGGGAGTTACGACGAGAGCTCGTTTTATAACAGGACTTCCATAAGGCCCGTGCTTTAGCAAGGTCCTGCAAAAGAAAAACTATATTATTCATAATGGAAATATTCTATCATGCAAGTCGTAGTAAATAACCAGTGAAAGTCATTCTAAGGTAGTAATTGACTTTTGCCCCATCTCACCAATGTTAGTGGGGGGAAGATTTTTGAAAGGTATGTCCGATAAATATCCGATAAATTAATTGGTGTTATGTTGTATATATTACCTTAAATTGGTCTTAGTTCATTGTACCTAACATATCACTGTGTGCACAACATAAAAATATAAATAAATATCAAAGAGCATACTAAAAATAGCACAGCTAAAAATGTATTCATAATGGGGTTAATTTTTAGTCAACAAATTGAGGGTAGCCTCTACCATCGTGAATATGAAAAAATCTTTATCATAGGGCACTGCATTGGTACACCACGTGCAGTGTATCTTGATCACTTTTATTACAGAAGGCAAAATGATCAGTCTTACACTTCAGTGCCAGTCCAAGGTATCACATATGAAATATTTTTGTGTGAAAAATCACACTTAAATTGACTCCCTAAGGAATGGAATAAAATATGAGCCATGTGATTTGGAGCCCATTCGGAGATAGAAGATTATAATGGATTTTTTAAAAAACCAGAAAAAACTAAATAAATTATTATCTATCAAATATGCTCAAAATCACATGACTCATATCTCATATCTCATGTGCATCAACAATTTGCAAATCACCAATAGTTAGATTAACTACACTCAATCTAAGTTTAGTGTGCTTGATCCTGCCACCTGGTGGCTCCTTACCAGATGAGAGCGATGCACTGAAGCGTCTTGCCGAGCCCCATCTCATCAGCCAGGATGGCCCCCGTGCGGTGGCTGTTGTAGCCCATCACACAGTTGTACAGGAACCGGAGCCCGTCCTGTTGGTGCGGGCGGAGGCGTAATGTTAGGAACGAGTCTACTTTCACGCTGCAGATTGGACGCTTGTCCACGTTATGCTTCCACTAAAACCAAGCGTTTGGATGGTATACTTTTTATTTGAAACGTTTTGAAGGCAGAAAAGAAAAAAAACTCAATGTCAACTACGTTTATCCCGTATTCTACAGTACAGCAATGATTATTATTAGAATTAGGAACATTGTTTTATATTTGATTTATTTTACTGCACTGTTATTGTGATAAACTGTTTGAGTAGATAAAAATAATTATTTAAGCAGGACTTTCGAGAAAGTGAAATAAAAACTCCGTCAATTTTAACATTTAATTGTGATTTGCATAAAAATTACATTGGTATAAACACAAGGTTTTTTTTTGTTTTATTTCAATTTCAATCCTCATTCTGAAACAAAGATAAGCAAAGAGTCAATTATTTTTTAAATCAAGTGACATGATTAACACAAAGATGCAAAATAGTTAAATACTTAAATTTTGTGTGGGTATGCGTCTTTGAATTAAAAACAAATTTGGTAAAAAAAAATACCCACTGTCTTGGGACAGGCTGATATGCTGAATAATATGCTCTTATAATTTTTTGCATGGTATTTACATCAGTACAATTTGTATACATTAACAGAAGAAGATGCCTAAACTATATCTTGAAATAGGTTCCACACATCCACAGATTTACTATTACCTAACCTAACCATCATGCCATTTCCCCGAAGTGGTAGGTAGAGAGGATAGAATGCCATCCACTCTGTCCTAGCATACTTCTCTTGCTTCCTCTATATTAATTCATCTTGTTATTATTTCGACTTATCACATGACACTTTTAAGCAGTTGTACTTGATCATGTCATTTGTACAATATTATTCATCTCAACGTTAAATCTGTTTACCTGGTGCGAGCTCGGAGGAGACGGGAGTACAAGTTGCTGGGCGTGGCGCATGTCCAGCGGCTTGCAGTCGGCGAAGGGGGACGTGAAGCTCGCCGACTTCCGGGCCATCTTGCTCGGTCGGTGGCTCGGCTCCGAGCTCTCTGGGGTCGGTTTGCTTGGTCGATAGCTTGGCTCTGAGCTCTCATTCTGTCTCTTCACTGCCTTGTTTTCGCGCAACAAACACTCTTCCAATATTTCCACCACTTTAGATCCAATGCTGAAAAATTAATCATATTTATTCATCGCGACACGATTTGGAACAAAGTATACATTTTCAATATGTTAACAGGAAACAAACAATGTTTAATTTCACTCAGTGTAGAATTTGTCATCCTCAAAGAAAAATTGCACCTTTTTTTGATTAATTATACTCACTTCATAATTTGACCAATTTCGATTGGCAAAGGCTTCATAAGACTCTTTGTGCCAATTACGACACCATCTTCTCCGCGAAGCGTTGCACATTTTTCCGTTACTTCCAGGAAACCGTCTCCATCCCATGTTTTGTGCTTCTTTGTGGAAGGCTTGCCCCAGACTACCTTATATTGCGATACACCATACGGTACTGGTGGCGAAGAAACCACGAGAATATCATTTGTGATTTCTTCTTGAATTTCTGAAGATATAGGTGAGCTCTGTGTTTTATTACAAGAGACGGGTTCTTTGCCTCTTTCAACACTATCTATAAGTGACAAAACACTTTGGATACTGCGTTTATGATTTGAATTAGAAAATATTCCGTTTTTAACTCGAGAGGGTGCTGTGGATCTTCGCATACTTGAGCTGTGTCAATATTCATAAATATAATTTGGTTACTAAGCACTTAATTACACACTTCATTACGGGTTACATTACACATAAAAACAAAGCTTGTGTTCACAAGTTTATTTTTTTAAACGTATTTTTAGTTTCTATTACAATTTTAACTTCTGACAGATCATTTATTTTTGTGGAAGTTAATTTCCAAAATTTGTAATTCTTAAATTCTTTGTAAACATTTCACTTCGTGGCGGGAATCTTTTGTTTTTGGTTTCGGAAAATGAGAGTGAGAAGTACTTACTTACTAATAACGATTTATTATTTCACCTACGAGATTTTTCTATACCCTCCTTTAAAACTGTAGCCATTTTACCTTTTCTCCAAATCAAAAATGTTAATGAATAAATTTGAGCTTTGATTGGATGTATTTTGCAAATGGCAGCGGTTGATGAAATTGGACCAATAGAAGATCATTATTGTGTTATTTTTACCTGCATGATTTTTTTTTGTCTATGGTCGCGTCATATTTTGTGATTACGTTTCGCCTGATAAGCTATGGATTGTTTCTGAAATGTGATAAATTGTTTGGAAAAAATCTTTATTTTGAGTGAGTATTTTAACAAATTGCGAATATTTCAGTGAACTGTAAGCCTTTAAAAGTAATCGAAATTGGATTTATGCATGTCACACAAACATAGTCCGACTCTGAACATTGTTTACATATTTATACTTATAAAAAAATATTTATTCGCTAATAAATTATTGAGAACTTCTTACTGAATACATAAAATTATTAAATTGGTTCACTAAACTTAACTAATATTACGTTTTAATTTTATTTTCAGTTCTTCCAAACTATTTTAAACCAATTTTCAAAATGGAAGAAACAGTAAACACGATAGGTGTTGAAAATGGTGAACAAATCGAAACATTTTCGTCTAGCGGTGGTGATAAATTAGATAGTGACTTCGAAATTTTGTGTGCCCAAATGTGAGACGGAATCTTCCCCACATCCACTCAGTCCACAGAGCGGAATTACAAACGCGGAGCAAATGACAGGAGCCAATGGCGATTCTTGTAAACAATATCAAGGACAGGTGCTAGAAACCAGCGATATGTCCGTACATCTCGGCGAGGAAAACTGGCACGCGACCCTCGATGTTGTAGAGCAGGCTCCTACATCACTTGTAGAAGATAATATTCTACAAAGCCATCAGGAAAGTGAAAATTCTGATACAAATATACCGCTATGTACTGAGGAAACTAATGCCGATGTCAATAGTGGTGAAGTAAATTTACAAGAACAGACAAATACCGGAGACCAGCCTACGTTGGAACCTGGCGATATGATTATCAACATAGAAAAAGTGGATACAAATCTTCCGTCTCTTTCTAGCCCGAGGACCAATATTACCGAGGACGTCATCGTATCAGACAACAAGCTAGAGAGTCTGGAGTCCGAGCTGTCCCTGCTCACTGGGGGGCCCCCCTCCCCCGCCGCCCTCAACGGGGGCTCCGGGGACACGCCCCTGGAGAACGAGCTCTCCGTCATCCACGGGGAGGTGGAGGGGCCGGTCTCCAACGGGGGCAACATCCACGAGCTCTCCTTCGTCACCCTCAGTCCCGAGGAGATTCTGAAAAATGTGCTGGTCACCTCCATCCAGGACTCCAAACCGGTAATGGCGTTGAGGAAGAAAGAGGCCTCCACTAAGGCGGTTGTCCCGGAAGAGGAGCCGGTTATGAACAATTCTCAGCTACTGGCCATTTTAGAAGACGGTAACGACTCCCTTCACGCTCCCAACCCGCTAAAAGATGAAATTAAATGGAAAGATTCCCCCCCTGTCAGGAAATCCCGCAAGACTTTAATAATAGATCCCGCATTAGAAAAGAGTGTCGCCCTGAAACAACTCAAGGAACTGCCGACAAGAAGGTCACCGAGTGTAAAAAAGAAAAAAATCGTCGATGTAAAAATTCCTAAAGTCTCGCCGACTCTGGGGAAAGTACCTCGCGGCGCACCAAACAAGAAACAACAGACCTTCCGACAAAAGAAAGATGCCATAGAGGAATCCCACCCGGAAGTGTGCAACGTTGTAAGGAAGGATATTCCCATCAAGACATACAGCAAAGTGCAGGATACTAGTAACATATCTAACCTTATCAGTGACTGGAGTGACGATGATGGAAAGCAAGATCCCCAACCCGAGCGGCTCAATAACAATACTTCGGACGTAGCTACCGCTGAAATCACTTCTCTCTCTGAAAGTATTACCCAGGAAACTCCCAAGAACTCCGCTCCGAGTTCGGATAGTTTCGTGGAGCCCACTCCTCGGAGGGTATCGAGAGTAATTAAGAAGAAAGTCATATACGATCCGGATAATCCGGATTCTTATAAATTCGCCAGTAGTATTATTAGAAAGGAAACTTCACCTAAAAAAGTTCCCGCAGTGCAGAATGAGAATGTCTCGGATAACAAAACACCTAAACCCAATGCCAAAACTAAATCTAAAGCTC
>JAGVSP010000895.1:0-55392 GCA_022494985.1 Micrasema minimum
GAACTAAGGTATTATTATTCTAGTAACTCTAGTTCGTTTCAACCTTTTTCAAAAGGGGAATAATATTTATTCTGTATTTCCGATCTTCTTACAATACTTAAAAGGGTCTTTTTGACACTGGGACTTTTGAACATCTGTCAGTATACGTGTAAACTTTCAGCATTTTTAAAAAAGGGACTTAATATCATTATTTACTTCAGAGCCCTTTCAAATTATTGAAGAGGACCCTTTGATACCGGGTGTCTGGAACATCTGTTGTGTTTCCAGAAGTATAGGCTATGAATAAGGGGTTAAGTGACCGGTTTTGCAGAAATGTATCAGCAAGGACAAAACGTGTTTGGCTTGAATTGAGACAGATATATAGGCATATATGGAGACTTTTATTTTCAATCAGAGTAGGCACTACACATATATAATGTTCGTGTGCATGCGCTTATTTTAACATAGATATATAATGGTATATCTAAGTCACGTCTTACAAAAACAGAAAGTTTTGCTAAATTATTATAATTTTTCCATATTCCAATAAAACCGTAAAGAAAACAGCGTATAAATCGGTTAAAAAGAACATTGCTAATTTAAAATGGCATTTTAAGGCATTACACGATTTTTCCATAAATAAGTAAACGTCCACGTTTTTAAAGCTGAGGCTTCCTTTTCTTTATAATCTACCAATTTTTGTTTTAAAGAAACATTTGAGTTCTTAAACATGTACATTTTGTGGCTGCTTTGAAATAGTCCAAAAAGGTAGGTAGGCTTCGAAAAATAATTCACTAGAAGGGTCGTTTCCATACAGATTTTCTAAAAATTTTATAACACCACTTACATACTATCCAATTCCATCGTCTAAAGACTCCAGCACTTAGGCCAATATACTCACACTTTGAAAGGTGTGACGTAGATGCCTTGTGATGACGTATGAGTGACGAAGTGGGTCACTAGCTGTCACTAGGCACGGTAGTATTTTACTCTTGAAATACTTTTTCGTAGGTAGGTACCTCATTTTAGAAGCTTACAATTATGACACTTACGTAACAAAATATAAAAAAATCCATGTTTTTATTTATATATTTTAAACATGGTCTACCTCATGCCTCATAATATCATCATCATCATACCATATCCGTTCCCTATGTGGAGCATATGGAATCCACAAACTGCCTCCAGGCCAAGCGATCGGCCGACAGCTCCCGTGCATCCTCCCAAGTCAAGTCCACGTCCCGCAGCTCTGACGCAAACTGCCGACGAATTGTCAACAGTGGACGACCAGGACGCCGCGCCGAGAACCTGATTCCTTGTAAAATAGCCTAGCCTCATAATATACCGGTATAAAATCGTAGGATTCTTGAAATCTGCGTTTTGAATAATCTAAATACTACAGAAACATTAAAAAACATGATTGTTTTAATACGATTCATTTATGCAATTAAAGAACGAATTAATCGAACCGGGTTGTGGTCTAGTGGTAGATTCGAGGATTCCGGATTAGAATCCCTAGGTTCGAATCCCACTCCAGCACAACTTGTTTCCTGCTTTCTAACACAGTTATTTCCGACTATTTGAAAGCAGCCCGAAATTGAAATATTTGAGTATATCATAAGAGCTCAAATGTTTCTTTTTAAAAAATAAAAAATAAAAAAATAAAATAGATTGTCTATAAAATCAAAATGATGATGTGAAGAAAGATGTGTGAAAATTCTACATAATACGCATAAGTTTCTGCGAATGTTTCAAGTAGATACACAATCATTGTATCATTGTACGACATTTACCTACGAAGTCCGCCCAATATCAAATCATAAGGCGAGTGATAATATAATAGAAACTAGAATATCTATCGATTTCCTTCTACGGAAACCCATACAAAGTGTAAGGTCACATATTGAAAAGATTCTTTCAAAGTTCTTAAGAAACATATATCTTACAATTTCATCGTTTTTAGATACGCTGTGTTAATTTTTATTTTCATTACCGCATCTAATTTTGACCCATATAGTTGGAAATCCGCCTCGTAGCATAGTGGTAGCGCATTTGGCTACCGTGCTGAGGTCGCGGGTTCGATTCCCGAAGGGGGTCAACATAAAATATTTATTTACATGAGACATTCATACTAATATTTCATGTGTGATACCTTGGACTGGTACTGAAGCGTAAGACTGATCATCTTGCCTTCATGTAATAAAAATGATCAAGATACACTGCACTTGGTGTACCAATGGAGTGCCCTATGCACCATTGGTTGCGGATAAGGGAAAGTAGTAGTAATAGTTGGAAATCACTATACTAGAAAATAAGAAACCAGTTGTCGTAGTACTACTACTCTCCCTTATCTGCACCAAATGATGCATAGGGCACAGCATTGGTATTAATTAAGTCAATTATTTTTTTAATTAGGATTATGAATGTGGAAGAAGCAACAAAAGCGTTCCAGTTGCTCGATCACAGATCAGAACCGATTCGGTAATAAGCGACGTGATAACGATTTCTTACCCATGGATGTTTAACGTTTTCGCGATCACAATGGAACACGCGTTAAAAGTTTATCGATCGGGATTATCAAACGAGCGCATACTAGTCGCGAGCCATTTCCCGACATATATCTTATTCGCACAAATCTTCATTTAATCTTTATTATAATTTAGTCGGTTTTCGGCAAGACAATATTAAGAAAAGAAGTCGAAATAATAAAAAATCCGTCAAGCGCGATGATTTTGACGTTTGACATAAGGCCGCGATATATAGCTTAGTTCGGCTCCGCTCGGCTCCGCTCGGCTCAGATCGTCAATGCTCGCGGTATTAAACGTTATGTCATTGGGATCGCTCAAATCGTTAGCAATAGCACGTGAATAGCACGCTTTTAACTACGTCGATAGTTATCTGTGCTTGAGCTACAGGACACAGTGGTGTGGCGTTATATCTTATCTGCCTATCCCTTCGGGGAAATGGCGTGATGGTTAGTTGGTTAATTGTTTGCATAATAAGAAAACTATTTCAAAATCAAATTCTCTGAAAAAGCTATATTATTTAGTGTTTTTTTTTTTTTTTTTTTATTTTTAATAATTAGGATTAAAATTCGCTGAAATTGAACAATAATGTGAAGAAACGGGTTAGCATTGTGTATTGTGAATGAACTCTTAACTAGCCCACTCACTCCTTTTAAGGTACACATAGGTAGGTTCGAAGTATGCGGCACGATATCATGGATTTTACGTTACGTATGAAATTACAAAAAATGTTACCTTTTAAATAATGCGCTAAGATGCATTTAGAAAACGTTAATATTTGGAACCAGTTATACTTTTCTTTAAAAAACATTATTGAAATTGGTACTTTACTAAAGGATAAAATCATCACCCATTATTAGTTATCCCGATATTTGAGAAAAGTAAAAAACAATATTCGTTCCCAATTTTTTTCCCTAAATACATAGGTTCATTAAAAAAAATCGGTATCACTATATCCGTATATTCGGTATTTTTTTAAAAGCTTTCGGCTGTAATTAATTCCGGAATTTCAATTTGAAAAAAAAACAGAATTTCCAATGCTGGCTTATCTAGCAGTATTATATTGCATATTTATGATACCCTGCACTTGCTAAACGAATAATGTGCATTATGCACCTTTACATGCGTATACGAGAAAGTAAGTAAGGATTACACCCGTACACCTACAATTTAATCATCTTCACGTGAAAGTGGTACGAACTAATAAAATAAAAATAAATATATGTACCCGGAACGAACATCTCGGAAATAGAATTCGATTGTAATAGATTGATATTACTACGAAGTAATGAGTATTATATATTTTTTTGCTTTATTAATATAAAACGAACCCATATTCTACCATTGAGACGAATAACGTATTACATAATAGTGCTGTTACGGATGGGTAAGAACGTAAGAACGGAACGTATGCAAATATTTTTTATTGCCGAGTAGGTAATTTTTTTATTACATAAAGACTTGGACTGGTTCTGAACCGTAAGTCTGATCATTTTACCTATAAGTAATAAAAAAATATCAAGATTCAGTGCGCTTGGTGTACTTATACCCTATGCACCATTGGATGCGGATAATGGAAAAAGTAGTAGTCGTAAAGAAAATGGAATTAAAGGACGAATTTCTCTATTTTAGAACAAAATGCGTTTTTATTTTAGGAAATTATTTTTTGGAGTAATTCCACACTTTAAGAGCACGGACATTCTCTGTCACACGAAATCTTCTCCATACAGTCGTATTCCTTAATTTTCTGTCTGGAATTTAGCACCAGAGTAATGATTTTTTAAATGTTGTTGACCAGAAGCGTATTTGTATAGTTTATAATAATTTATTATGTATATACCAGATGGCAGCTCTAGGCCCAGGACAAAAAGCAGTAGACCAACATGAAGGAGGCCTATGTCCTTCAGTGGATGAACAATGGCTGATGAAAAGAAGAAGATGAAGACTGGACACCCAACCTTCGTCGAAATGACGAATACTGAATAACGAATACGCTGTATCTTTTTGCCCTGCACGCCGATGATCGTATTGTTGCTTGTCAACTCAGTACTCCACGGTCTCTCGAGAAGCAGGACCATCTGGTAATCTAAGTAGTAAGCACACAATTCTTCAAGATATTGCAAATTTACTCGTCGTTTCGACTAATGGTTGGGTACAAATAAACCTGTCATTTTTGAGTTTCCAAAACTAGTGCCCCACAAAAAGTTGTTTAAAAGAATAAATGTTTTTGGTTAAATTTTTTTCATTTATCAAAATAACCTTTGCCTCGTATAAAACATAACAAAAACATGTGTTTAGTCAAAAATATCCTCCTCGAAAAACAGTTCGTCGAATCGACGAATGGTTAAGTTTAATGGGGTATTTACGATGTTTGGTGTCCAGGTTAAATATGCAAACACGCTTCTTGTCTACATAAAAAAAGTGCGAAAATTGCTCAATAGAGCAATAGCTCTCCAGGTAGAAAATCAACGACTACGATTGTATGGAGAAACGACCTCGGTCACGTGACATAGCATCCTCTTAAATTTTTCATATCCCTCTAGTAAACAAAAGACAATTTAAACAGATGTTCAAAATAAACGAGTCATTGAACATGATGTAGGTACTAGGTAGGTGTGTACATATATATTATTAGTAGACAAAAAAAAGAAATAATGCACATCCTTAGTTACTCTTGTATGGCTTTAGCTTCCTGCATTATCCATTTCCGTAAAGTGCACGGGATTTCCTCTTTTCGGAATTCGTGTCACTAGATCGTGTCCGCCTCGTTGCGTAGTGGTTCGCGCGTCGGGCTACCATACTTGAGTTCGGTCAGTCAAGGTTCATTATAAATTATTAAAAATATTTCATATGTGATACTTTGCACTGGCGCTCTATAATCTTGCCTTCATGTTACAAACGATCAAGACTCACTGCACTCGGTCTGCAAATGCAGTTCCCTTTGCACAAGTGGATGGAGATAAGGGAAAGCAGTAGGAAGAGACGTAAATCGTGACACTTAGGCATCGTTTAGATCATAGGTTCCCAAACTCATTTGACCCGTGGCCTCCCTTTCAGACACAAAATTAAACAAGGCCCCCCAGGAAATTTACCTTTTTTAAATTAAATAAAACAGAAAAATGTACTGTACTTATTTTTTATGCATTTAATTATAGTGTCGTAAATAAGATACGCGAATGCTGTAGCGATAACGTAAACCAACCATCATAGGCCCATAGCGATGAACTACATGTGTACGCATATAATTTGAAACATCACAAAATCATAGATGATATTGTTATACGTATGCACGTACATCCTGTAATAACAGATTTTTTAAATTCTATAAGGTCATACATTTTAGGACCCCGTGGCCCCCTGATTGCTTCCCAGGGCTCCCCTACTCCCCCAGAGCCAGAGAAGGCCCCCTCAGATCTCCCCAAGGCCCCCTGAGGGGCCCAGGGCCCACTTTGGGTACCTATGGTTAAGATGGGTTTATGTACGCGTATCAAAAATCTTCGACACAATTTATAATGCAGTCTTTGTTATCTAATCTTCTGAGATTTTTAAACAAAAAATTCAAAGTGGATTTTTTTTTCACTGTAAATATTTAAATGACCGATATAAGTTGCAAATCCAAAAAAAAATCTGTGCGGATCCTCAACATCATAATATTGTTTAGGTGTTTGACTTTGAGTGCATTATATTTCAATGAGTGGTTAAGAAAGAAGCGTAAGAAGAATGCATTACATAGATGCAAATTACAGACATTCTTCGAGGTTATTTATTTTCCCGTAAATAAAAATTCAGGTACTAAAATTGTAAAAATAATACGTATTAAAGAACTGTGCTAAAAAGTTCAATTGGAAACATGATGTATCCTTTGTTTTTACAATAAATTATCCGTCATTATTCCACATGTTCTAAAGCCCGCTATATATGGGACAGTTTACTACACAGTTTTCTGTGCAGTCTGAAAACGGTCCCGTATAAAGCTAAAACTGCATGAAAAACTGTGTGCTAGTGTCAGATTTAAGCTGACATGACAGTCAATGTGTTTTTTATGTAAACGTTTAAGTAGACATTGGTTTATTGTATGCTTTTAAATACGTAAAAAACCAATAACATATTTACATTATTAGCTAAATATACAATTTCCTGAGAGCAAACATACGATAATAACTTACAATCGCGTTTCAAAAATACACACATTTAGCGTGTCTTTTGACAGTAGTTTGACAGACTGCACAGTTTTCTGAACAAGAAACTGTGTAGTTTACTGAACAAGAAACTGTCCCATATAAAGCGGGCTTTAAACATACCTCTACATACCTTTTTTGTACTAACCAAGTATACAGTGTACATGCAAAATATCGTAAGTAATGATACGTTGTTGGTTGAACTCTCTAGTTTTCGCAAATACTCTGGCATAATAGCACGCTGCGTCTCATAAATTAAGTTCTTATGTACTTAAGCGCACTTTATACGGGACAAAAAACTATAAGTACAGCTTATTGTGCAGTTTCTTGTTCAGAAAACTGTAGTCTGTCAAAAGACACGCTAAATATGCACCAAGGAAATTGTTAATAAAGCTAACTAACTAACTAACTAACCATCACGCCATTTCCCCGAAGGGGTAGGCAGAGAGGATAGAACGCCACACCACTCTGTCCTGGCACACTTCTCTTGCTTCCTCCACATTCATACATCTTCTCATGCACGCACGTCGATTATTCCGACTTCTTACATGCCCACTTTCAAGCACTTGTTTTACTTGATCATGCCATGTCTTTCTCGGCCTTCCTCGACTTTTACATCCAGGCACAGTTGCATCATATATTTTTTTAGCCGTTCTTTCATCATCCATTCGCTCTACATGACCGAACCAACGTAAAAGACCTTTCTTAATTTTGTCGATAATGCTTATCTCAGCCTTGCATTCTGCTCTAATTTCAACATTAGTGCACCTATCATACATAGTTTTACCACACATTCGCCTGAGAGATCGCATTTCAACTGCATTCAATTTACTGTCATCCTTATTTTTTCCAACTCCATGCTTCGCTTCCATACATAAGGGTTGGTACCAGAACTCCATTATGCACTGCCAATTTAGCCTCTTTTGATAAGCACTTATTAGATACTACCGACTTTAAGGCACCATTAATTCTGTTACCGGCACTTACCCTCCTTGCTAATAATGTTAAATAAAGCTAATAATGTTAATGCGTCATTTGTTTTTTTACGTTTTTAAAAGCATTTAATATATTATCAATATCTACATAAATGAAACATTTACATAAAAGTCGGTCAGCCAAATATTGCGCAGATCCTTTGATATCCATACGTTTTCGCTTTTATGGGACAGTTTGCAAACTGCACAAGAAACTGTACAGTTTTCTGTCCCGTATAAAGTGGGCTTAACGTAGAATACACGAGATCCGGTCGATTGTTCTTCACTTTTAGATGATATAAATTACGCGATAATATGAGGATTCGACAAAAAACAATTCTGGAAATAAATGCCACATGCGATAGTTTGTCTGTGAGGAGCGTAATTTAAATGAACAATAGTAATAGCAAAAAGTTCTTCTCATTTATCAAATTTATTGCTCTCATTAAAACACCGCATGATGTCACCTTTGCTACAAATACTATGCATTTCTAATTATTTTGGTTCACAATGAAATTTTTGTGTGATTTCTTTAATGGAATATTTTTAATACATTGACTGATTTGTTCCTTATCGGCCAATGTTAGGGTTAAGCAAAATTAGACTTGTCAACTTTTTGTAGCATAACTAGAAATGTCAATTTTTAAATTGTTCCTTTAAAGAGAAAAGTACCTACTTTTTTTTCAATAACATCAGTTTTTTTTAAGTCTGGGAGTGCGGCTTGAAAGCTGTCTGGAGATCGGATATTTACTTGGTTAAAACAAAACTCCTGCATCACACCTGTTCTTCTCTATGGCTGCGAATCGTGGCACCTAACCAGGGCCCAAGACAGCAGACTTCTGAGTTTTGAGAATAGGTGTCTTAGAAGAATTTTAGGTGTGCGGTGGTTTGACTTTGTAAGGAACACAGAGGTGAGGCAACAGACACAGCAACCCTTGGTATCTACTGTCATCCGGCGAAGGCGTTTCGGCTGGCTAGGCCATATACTACGTATGCCTCCCGAGAGCCTTAACCATGCTTGCCTATTTTACAAGGGTTCTCGGCGTCCTGGTCGTCCACTGTTGACAATTCGTCGGCGGTTTGCGTCAGAGCTGCGGGACGTGGACTTGACTTGGGGGATGCACGGGAGCTGGCGGCCGATCGCTTGGCAGTTTGTGGATTCCATATGCTCCACGGGATATGGTATAATGAATAATGAACATTATTTTTTTTAAAGTTTTTTTAAGTCGAGTCGGGTAATCATTGTGCATGTAGGTATATGGACAAGTACGTACCTACTTATTAATTATGTATTTATTACGATTTTTCTTTTGTAATAAGATTACAGGGTTGAACGTATTAGATAATAATTATTGTACAGTTTATACAGATTAAGTGAAATGGTTGAATCAAATCGTCCGGAAATTTCCGGACATGTCCCATTTTGAAAAGCGTCCGGAATGTCGGGCCGAGAAGGAATTTCAATTTCCGTCTGGCATTTTTGCGAACAAGTTTTGCAGCGAATTAAAACAGTCGGAGTATCGAAAGTTTTGCGTACTTTTTGGTACTTTGTACTCAACTGGGCCAATCCATTATTCGATGTGCTTAGATATTTCAATATTCGAAAATATTTTGAAGATTTAAATACATGAAAAATTCATGTATTTAAATCTCGATGATTATTAATCATCGTCGAATAATTCATCAGCGGATTTTTTTAAATAGAAAATAAATATAACATATTGCGCGTAAGGCTACCATGCATGAGGTCACGGGTTTGATATCCGACGGGGTCAATATGAAATATTTATTTAAATAGTTTTTTTAAAAATAAAAATATTTCGTAATATGTGATACATTGGATTGGCACTGAAGTGTACCTGCTTTCATGTAACAAATTATCAAGATTCACTGCACTTGGTATTTCAATTCAGTGCCCTATGCACTATTTGGCGCGGAGGAGAGAGAGAGTTATGGTAATAGTCTTCATCATCATCATCATACCGTATCCGCTCCCTACGTGGAGCATATCCGAATCGTGTACCTAATCATTACACTACGGAGGGCCCATTTTAACAGTCAGTAGTATTTCAAATTAATTATTCAAAATTCCTAATAATTAAGGTTTTTTTTTTAAATTTTATGACAGGCTTTTTAATCACGCATTAGTACATATATGTTTCTCCTTGTAATCTATCGGTATTACTTTTAAATAAGAAATTTTACTATTTAAGTTACTGTGAAGTTGTTTTGAAGCTGGCCAAATTTCAATTCAAATTTTCTAGAGTTTTTTGTCCGCCATTTTTTACTCCGTGCTACAATAACCTTCAAAACCTGGTAACCCTGCGCCACGTAATCTTTAGATTTCTCATAGAAGATGGACGGGGAATGCGAACGCTAACTTCTTCTCACACATCGCTAAAACAAAGAGTAAGGAAATACCGTTGGTCGCCGTCAAAAGAACACATAGTGGGTCAAGCCATTAATAATGTGGACGGATCTTAAAAAAAAGGCGAGGTATGTTCCTCTCTCCGAGCCAGACTGTATGAACGAGAATTTCCATAACAAAAGAATGTGGGGTCTGAATTTAAAATGAGAATGTTCTGTATTTAGTTGGTATTTTTTTATGCGTAATTATCTATTCGGCTTCCGATGTCATAATAAGTCAATATAAAAATAAGCAAAAAATGTCAGAGTAATCGGTATGAAAGATGCATGTCCGCGTTAGAGCGTTGAGCTACCGAATGGTATATAGGACTCTGCATTGGTACCTACACAAGTGAAGCGAATCTTAATCATTTGATGATCAGTCTTACATTAAAGCGCCAGTCATAGGTATCAAATCCACTGAAATAAATATTTTATACCGACCCCAATCGGGAATCGAACCCGCGACCTCATGCATGTGGCAGCAAAACCTGCTACCGCTACACTACGAGGCTGAGCCTTATGTACCAGATGATAAAAATTCACTGCACTTAGCGTACCTACCTACCTACCAATGCAAAGCCCTATGTGCCATTGGGTACATATAAGGGAACGCAGTAGATAAAATTATATTTTTTAACTTACTTTTTAAATCTATGATTTTATTATTTTTTTATTTAACCACCTCAACAGACCAGGTAGCCCAATTGTCTGTAATAACAACTGTAATAATAAATAATAATCTTTAATAATATATACAAAATTAGAATTCATAAGACAGATTTTTAAGTGTTTGTAATGCACGTTCACAGAATACACTAAAAAACACGATCCAAAATTTTACTGCAGGTTTCGGTAGTTTGATGTAGATCGTAAGACTGATCATCTTGCCTTCATGGAAATAAAAATGATCAAGATATACTGCGCATGATGTCCCAATGCAATTCCCCGTGCACTATTAGATGCCATTTATCTATTGTACACTATAAATTTATCTTTAAAATTAATCTTATAAATTTCACAAATCCTTAAGGTGATGTTATAAAAACTGCCGCAGAAGATAAGACCACTAACTGAGTTTAGTCTCCTATTGTTTTATTTTGTCTGAAGTAATGTAAGCCATAAAACAAAACGTGAAACTCATTACAGCTACGTACAAGCACGACCTGACTGTACTAACATAAGAGGATTTCACATTTGGAAAAGTTAATCCAATTTTAATGGTCACCGAATGACCATTGTTGGATGTCGACTATCCTATTCAGAAGTCTAATAATAATCTAATAATCTTTTCACACATAAAATGTTGGCTTTGCATTAGGATTTACGTGAAATTTAGGCATTGAGTCGCGGCTTGAAACAATATTTCACGGTTTTTATTGTTTTCATATCAAACAATCCGCAATACAGTGTTTAATTTCCCATTGGAGTAGTTTATTTATTTTAAAATTAATACAATACATTATTATCGTTTTCACATTTCAACATTTCGAATGCATTTCTATCGATCCAATTATTAAGAAATAAATGTTTGGCAATCGATAAATTCGCTTCGTACTGTGTCGAATTCATTCTTTATTTTTGTAGATTTGCGAAACCGTAATGCACATAAAAAAAACATAAAGATGGATCGAATAAGTAAATGTGAAAGTAATAATCATTGATTGCGCTACTTATTGGTATTTTTTTAATAGATTCGCTATGACAGTAATTCTCGAATAAATTTAAAGTAGCGTAGATCTAATTTGAATATTATAGCTCTACGTTTTATCATATCGTGTTTTTGATTTCACGATTTCCTACACCGCTTTGCTTGCTAGACGTAAACATCAAACATGTGAGCAAATTTGACTAAGAGTTTAAGATTAATGCAGTGTACGCATGAATGGATAATCATTTAATTAATAATGTACCTACTGCCGAGTATCGTAACGCGTCATATAACACCTGAAACATTACACGCCCAAGGGTAAAACAAGGTGTGCAAATAATAAATAATAACCTAGATTAGTTATCAATTCAGTGTCATGATGGAAAAAGGAAATTTCTGTTATCTCTATCATACGTTATCGTGCGGTATCGATTCGCTCGCAGTGGATAAAATGAAAAACAGCAAAAACAATGTACAAAGTTTATTTTTACTTACTACAATATAATAAATTACTTACAAAAATATTAAACCTTCCGAAATACATTTTGAATGTTGGACTAATATTAACTGGTTCTTTTTATTTCAGAATGTACGTACATAAATGTTATATGGACATTACATACATAGGTACGCGTGTACGTATTATATACTGTGCAGTTCAGTGTAGGGAAAGTTCAGGCTATACATATTGTATCACGGCCGAACCTTGAACCGTTTAAAAGGTTTGCGGCATTTTTGTATAAAAATTTAACTATATTTTATACAGTGTAGGTACACTACAATATACTACACCTGGATTTGGCGCAGTATTTGCAAGAAATAGTTTATAATACAAATTTATCAAATATTAAAAACAAGGATTAATCAAAAATCAAAACAGCAGAATTCAACAAATTTTCGTAAATGTCTGTTTCCTGAATGCTCTCTAAGAAAAATGAGTATGAATTACATATTTAGCTAAGAATTTTTAATAAAAAAGGACATTTATAATCTCACTGATTTACATAATTTAGAAGAAAAAAAAAACAATTTCTTCAATCAAAAAAACTAATCTTAATAACATTTACAAATTCTACCGACATGCGACATTTTTAAAACATACGATGTTAGGAAAACAAACACCTAAAATGATAAAAAGAGGATTAGTTACATTAATTATTTCTGTAAAATATTGTAATATTTCATAAATAATCAATTTGAAAACCCCCTTATTTCTAACAATAATAATATATGCATAAAAATGATTAGATATAATATTTGAATATTAGCTTCGCACGTTCATATTTATCAATCAATGATAAAATCATTTCAAATGGCAAATTTCATGACCTTAATTTATAATACTAACCGAATTTCGGAAAAATCGAATATATTAATTTCCCTTAAAACTAAGAAACAATAAAAAAAAAACAATTTGATTATAACCTAATTATAAAAGCGGTGATGGTATATCGTAAAACTATGTAGGTAATTCACATGACCATTAGAAAGTTTCAAATTAATGAATTCACAAAAAGCCGGCAATGAACTCATGCACTGTGTATTATTATAGAAACTGATAATTTTATTATTAGTTGGTGTAACCAAATTTTCAATTGACCAAAACACTGGAGTTTTAAACATTAAACTGATTTTTTCACTAGTCGCTTTTGCGTGGAAGGAAATAAATTCTACAGAACTAGGTAAAGCTTTGGAATACGAGTAGTTAGAGGACTGGGACACACTACTCAGGCGGCACCGGATTCCTGTTTCTTCTGGATTAGGTTCTCCCACTGAGCTATCAGCTTGGTGGAGCTGGGAGCCAGCATCTCGGAGTCAGGCCCCAGGTCACACAGCTCCGCCAGGGACTTGGCAGGCTTCATGGATCCGTAGGAATCTGGACCAGATGTGTGGCTCGGAGATGGAGATCTCGCATCGCCCATGGCTTCGTAAAGCTCTCCGATCGACTTTGCCGCCTTCAACTTCCCCGGCATCGGAATATCATCTTCCGACTCTGTATCAGTCTCCTTGTCGCTTAAATCTAGAGAAGAAAAATCTAGCTGGTAGGTGGAAGACTTTTTGCGCAGTTTTTTGAGCTCCATTTCTCTATCTTTAAGGTCTTTGAGCTCCCTTTGGATTTTCTCTTCCACGGGTACAAAGCCTTTTCTTACAGCTTTCCCTTCTGGTAAGTTCGACATCAGCGGAGAAACAATAGGTTGAACCGAGAACACTCGGTTTGTTGATACAGGTGTAGCGATGCTGGTGTTTAGCGGAGACAAGTTCAGTTTTCCCTTGGAAGCGATAAACCTCTGCATCATTCCTTTTTGGCCCGAGTTTGGGGTATATCTTCTGGTGAAGCCATTGCTGGTGCCGTTGGAGCTCGGCGATGGGCCGTTCAGCAGGTAGGAAGTGGACAAAGCCCGCAACATTTGTTTGGGAGGACCTTCGGAGTCACCGTTCATGTGCCCGTTTGTCGTCCCATTGATGTCAATGTCCGATTCGGACATTTTTCGGACGTACGTCGGATGTACTTTTCTGAATTCATTTTCCCTTTCCGTTACCTCTATTATTTCTCGTTGGATTCTTGTCAGAGGATCGTCCTTCACGATTGACTGTAAAGAAAAATCAAAAACTGTGTAAAACTTTATACTAACCATCACTGAATTACTTAGAACATAATGATGTTCCGAGAAACAATCCATTAAAATTTTAAATAGGTACCGATGATTTAAAAAAAATGTTTCCGGTGTAAATGGAAAAAAAAAAAAACTTTCAAAATCTCCATCAAACAAAATTCAAATAAAGAACGTAAACATTTGAGATCATTATCTTAATCCAACAGAACTGTAAGTAGATCAGAGAATGCTGTTTGAACAATGGTACACTTGGAAATTAGCACGTTACATAAAAAAATAACTTTTCGTACCTCTTCCATTGCTAAAGTGGTCTTCATCAGAAAACAAATGCTTTAGTGTACGATTCCCCTACTTCCCTAATCACTTGAACAAACTTTTATCACATCAATAATATATTATGTTGGATAATTAACCGAGAGATAACACTGCACAAAACAAAATACTTCCACGACAAGAGCGTTCACACACCTGTTGTAATTATTGCCCACTGTTGAGAGTTGCGAGTGTTGAGAGCTGCGAAGGTATCTGTTATGCTTTTACCAGTCGAGCGAGAGTGAAATGAAAAACGTTCTTTCCTAAGAGGAAATAGAGATGCAAGATACTATAGAAAGGTTCTGTTTTACCGACCAATACAGGTAAACTCAGGTAATTTAGGTATTTGGTTTGTATACAGGTCGCTACAGATGGCGCTATTCAGGGAGCCATGTGATTTTTTATAAAATTATTTACCTAGATAGCTGCAAATTATATTTATACTTACAGGTAATATTAAAAAATTAAGATAACTTTAGGTTAGTTACCCATAGGTTAATTAAAACCCCCAATTAAATAAAAAACATATTTGAACAAAAACAAAAAAGGGCCTTCCCTCCAGAAAGAGAAAAAATTACATTTTCGCATTCTGCAGTTTTCTCAGGAATGAGCTAAATGCTACAATAAGCTATAATACAACATATAATAATATATATATAAGTGGTAGTTATTGAGGTATGAGAAATTTGGATACTTGGATTTTCGATTTGACTATAGGATTGGAGAAAAAACAGTGAAAACTGAAAAATGTAGGTAAAGATTATAGAAATATGTCAAGTAAAAAAAGCATTGTAAATTAATAATTATTGTAACATTAGATTTTTGTTTACAATAGTTTAATGGCTCAAAGTTCAGAAAGAGTGCGATATGGTAACGTTACAAAACGTTATTGTAACATATTATAGTTTTTTTTTAAAGTCTTTTAACGTATAGTTAGGTATAACTAACGTATTTATATATAATGTAGTTATCGTTATTAGTTTTGATATAATATGAAAATAGTTGTTTGAAATAATAAATTACTGATGCTGTTTATGAGGGAAAACGTCTAGTAAATTTATTTTTTAAATTAATAAAATCTACCTGTTAATTATAAAATTATACTACTGATATAATATGATACTGATAAAATAAAATATGGCCACTTTGATTAAACTTGACATTGAACGGTGCGTTTTTGAGATATTTTAAGAAATAATAATAGGTACATCCTTTATACGATGACATATCGTAGAGTTCAGTGAAGATTGGTAGAGTAAACAAAATAAATGTTAAATCAACTCTCTCTCATTAGATTTAAAAAAATGGCGAGTGGTGGTGCTTCCAAGTAAGAACTATAATAGTTTTTTTTAAATACCTACCCCAATATTATATTGTTTTTTTTCCACATGACAACAATAGTTGGCCGGTTTTGGATTTTTGGAAGCATGAATTTTGACAGCATAATGACGAATTTATGAAATTAATCTTAAATAACTCGAATTAAACTATAAAAATGGTATGTATTCAAATTGAGCATGTTTAAATAATACAATGCGTTACAAAAATATTACCATTTCTGTATGGTTGCGTCATACTTGTCACTTTGCCTTTTGAGGTTATGTTACTTTAAATCCAAATAAATTAAATAAATTTATGATAAATAGGCTTATATTTTTAGCAGCACTGCCGATACGCTTTAAAAGGATCTGGAAAGCTGACCTCCAGTCTTTCCAGCCACCATGTCGCCATTATACCAAGGATATCTACCAAAATTATCGTAAGTAGTGTTTTTTTTATTGTAAGGATAAACTATTGTGCAATTGATAAATAACGTTTTGAAAAACATTAAATACTACCAATTATACTAGAAATTGATAGTCTGTGTATAATAATATAATATTTTTAATATTAAGTAATATTTTTTTTAGACAACTCAGTATTCAACAAAAAGAACGGGATTCTTCTCCCAGTTCATCGACAATGTCAAGCAAGATATTGCCAAGAATAAAGAGATGAAAGATAGTTTGAAGAAATTCAGAGAAGAGGCTGATAAGTTGGAACATTCTGATGCCTTGCAAGCTGCTAGGAAAAAGTTTCAAACTGTGGAGTCCGAGGCATCTAAAGGAAGTGATGTCCTTAAAGAAAGATTAGAAGGAATTAAAGAGAAAGTTCAGGAAGCTATAGATGAAGCAGGGAAATCTGAATTAGCTAAAAAAGCAGGTATTTTATTTTTAGAACTTCCTTTTTTCACACAAAATATTAATTATTATCTAAATTATTGTTAAATCTGTCAAATATCTAATCGTGAAGTGCATACCCCAAATCAAAACTCGTGATGAATATATTAATATTTTGATAAATGCGTCAGGAGCTAGATGGATTTTACATCATATGAGTAATATAATAATAATAATCCTTAGTCCTCAAATATACAACTGTTTATATTTTTAGGACAAATCTCGGAAGAATTTGGTAAAACTGCAAGAGGAGTCACAGATAGTATTTCCGAACAGGGGCAGAAATTCGGTAAAACAGAAGCATTTAGAACTATCTCCCAGGTATAATATTTAACAGTATTTTTATTATTGTGAATCAATTATCGATAACATCCTATAGAAATGTAGATCCTTTTAAAATTACAAGTGAATTGATCATTTTATTTCAAGGCCACAGAAGCTGTGAAGAGCGAAATCAATACTAGAGGAATAGAAGGAAGAGTATACCAATCCCCAGTTCGGTTACGAAAGCGAGTCGACACTTCTACTGTTGCTGATGAAAAGGTGGTTCAACCAAATACAGATGCCACTGGAGTAGAATTACATAAAGACTCAAAGTTTTATCAGCAATGGCAAGACTTTAAAGATAATAATCAATATGTCAATAAAGTAAGTACCTAGTTAATATTATTCATAGTAATATGAGTATAATCATTGTTTCTCTAAATGTATTTGTTTTATTTTAGGTTCTCGATTGGAAAATACGATATGAAGAATCAGAAAATCCAGTTATAAGAGCTTCTCGGCTTTTAACAGAAAAAGTAGGCGACATGTTTGGAAACCTCTTCCAAAAGACCGAACTGTCAGAAACAATGACGGAAATTTGCAAAATAGATCCATCTTTGAACAAAAGCAGTTCCTCAAAGACTGTGAAAATGATTTTATTCCGAACATCTTAGAGGCCATGGTGCGCGGAAATCTAGAAATTCTCAAAGATTGGTGTTACGAGAGTGCTTACAGTGTCATAGCTACACCACTGCAGCAAGCCAAACTCTTAGGTTATTATTTAGATTCCAAGATTCTGGACATAGAGAACGTAGATCTCGTCATGGGTAAAGTTATGGATCAAGGGCCAGTTTTAGTTATCACATTCCAATCACAACAAATTATGTGTGTGCGAGATGCAAAACACAATGTTATTGAAGGCAGTCCTGACAAAGTAATGAGAGTTACATACGTTTGGGTACTCTGCAGAGATCCCGCTGAACTAAACCCTAAATCTGCCTGGAGATTGCTAGAACTTTCAGCGAATAGTTCAGAGCAACTTTTGTAATTTATTAAAAATTTTGTTTTATCATGGAATTTAAGTATAAAGGAGTTGATACCATGATTGATGTTAGTATATTCCTTTAAGTAGGTGATGTAAATTATTTTAAATAATTTTCTTATTTGGGATTAGAACATTTTAATTCACACTTACGAATTGTTATAGCTGCGTTGTTATATTATGTAAATTTTAACACTGCCAAGTGAATGAGTATTTATCTTATTTGTTTGTTACATATGTATTTTATACAACTTATTTGAAAATGAAAGATGTCATACACAAATCAAAATATACCTCATTATTTTTGGTAACATTTTAAAAAAATATATATATTTTATTAGGTGAGCAGAAACAATTGATGAATTCTTAACCCTTTACTTTTGCTGGTCTTTTTAAGAACTATAACTAGTCTTTAAAATCTAATTAAAAGCTTAAAAATTTGTACATATCCTTAAACAAATACTGTGAAATTTACTTATTTTAAAATACTTGTGTTTAATATATTCGTGTATATGTATAACTAATTACAGAATTGAAAATCTACTGCGACATAAGTTATTTCTTCAAAATTATCCTAGCTAGGAGATTGCATAAAAACTTTTAATTTTAATAGTAAAAAAAAACTATTCATAATAAGTCTTAGGCCTTTTAACTCACTAACTGTATGTTATAATGTGCACAGATATTATTTATGCAACCTAATAATATTGTTCAATTTATAGGAATCGTATTTTCTATCGTACTAAAGTTAATCACATCGCATCGATGATTAGAGTAGTATGCTAAAATTACAAAATTTGTTACATTATGGACATACCAATTTGCGAATAAATATTGTTGAAAATTATGAATAAAAAGAAATTTAATGTTATGGCTTCTTACTTTGTCTTTTATTACTTTAATTACTCACAGACTGTACTCATATATCTGTACATTTCACCATTACTGAGATCTGATTGAAGAAATGTGTAAACCATTTTAATCCTTTTATTTTGTCTACGGATCTCTGTACTCTGCTATCTAGCATAAACTTTGGGATAATTCCTTCCAATTTTTCCTTACTTATCCAGATAAAATTAATACAAGTCTATGTACACTTAAATAAAGACATAAATTATACAAAAACGTAAATCTAGAAATGTTGACTATGAAACCAAACTGGTTTGTACTAATCTTTATTAAAATAAATACACATTACAAAATATTACCAAGGCGTTTTTTGTTAGACTTACAGTTAAGATTGGACTGACGTGCGTGTATTTATGTATATTATTATATTAAAAAATACAAATCTCTAAGAATTAAAAAGAAAAGTTTTAGTTTCTTATAGCCATGGACGTTATTCTATTATCCAATTGTTTTAATCACAAGTGCCTAATATAGTCATGCGACGTAATTGCATCTATTATATTATTAGTGATTCTATAAGAAAAATTCAAAGTGTGGAGTAAAAAAAACCTACCATAATAATACTAAGCCAGACTAAGTATCTCTACTCAGATCTATTTTTTAAATCAAGTTTCGCTTTGAATTATTGGCATAAATTAATAGTAAAGTGGGTTAGAAAAAAATATTTACAAAGTGATTTGAAAATCTGAAGATTAATAAATTCAATTAGGTATGCACTATTTAAAAATACTGTGTTAAATTAATATATATGTATTTACAAAAAAACTTCTCTAATTTGTCTTTTAAAAGTGTTTAAAAATTCTCTTATGACTTTAAAAAAAATATCTCACATAAAATTAATTTCAATACTCATGACACATTGTTAGCGATACAAGTTTGTTTATACAATAAAGGTAAAATTAACAATTAATTTGTATTATAAATATACGCTAATTAAGTAAACAAAATACACATTAACAGAATAAATATTTTCATTTTCTGACATGATAATAAGGTGTGGAATGTTTGCTGTCGGTGTCCTCTTTCTGCAAAAATATTGTTACTCCAAGGACCATTGCATGACACTTGTGTCCATTCCTCCGGTAGATATAAGCCGAGTATCATCATGTAGAAAACTGACGCTGGTCACGTGACTGGAATGACCTCCGTATTGATGGCACAGAGACTGAAAATATAGGAAAAATATTTTGAATTCGTTATTAGAAATTATGTTAGATAATCCACCTATGGCGAAGGCGATCAACGTATCCTGAAGGCGGTAAAAATCTATAAGCATTGATTTACATCTTATTTCAGCTTACTTTTGGTTGGGTAACAGGGTACGAGAAGAGTTTGACTTTGCCGAAGTCGTCCCCGGTACACATTAGTCGCTTGTCGTGTGAAGCCTCACAGGAGTTGATGTCGGTACCGTCTGCATTCTCTGGCCATATCCCGATGGTTTGGAACGATAGTGTGCATGTGTTAGTGTCCCATTCAATATCTCGCAGGCTAGATGTTGCCGTCACTTGGCGGCACGTAGAAGGGTTCCCTGTGGTAGACATAACATTTTGATAAGTGATTATTTTTAATTAGTTAAACTACATTTACATATTTCCGGCTCTCAAATGTTGAATCACAACACTAATCTCGCTGATGTACAGCAAGCATTTAAAATACAAGGATGAAAATGGTACTAAAGGCTGAAAGTCGCATAATCGTGAAATTAATTCAGGATTTGATAAAACTCAAATTTTATGCATAGAACATATTTTTAAATCCCATAAAAATAAAAATGAGGTTTTTACATTTTCAGTCAGCATATAAATAATCTTGAAATAAGTACGTTTGAGAGGCTTGGGACCATGATAATTGAGAATTCTCTATAATCTAAAATAAACCAACTAATATTTACAAGAAATAAATTAATGTATAGAAGTCAGATAAAACAAACAGTAAATAAAAGGGCTTACAGTAAAGAAGCTCATAGTCCCCAGAATTGCTTCTTAAGTATTGACTATCAGCAGACCAGTCCACATGTGTGATGTAACTCGAATGACCCTGTAAAATTGTACAAAAATATATTTTAAAATCCTGTAAAAAAATCCAACGATGACTAATGTGCAGAAATATTTTTCATTGTTATTTTTTATGCATGCACTACTCAATAAAAATACCTAGTTTTATGCTACTTCCTACATGCGGCATAATGGTATTACTTATGGCTTGTAATATATTTAATATTCAATAATAATGCAATCTAAGTACATACTTAATATATATATAAATAATAAAAAAATTGCCTCAAATTGTTCTACATAAATCATATTATAATTCAACTAAATAGAATTTAAAATTACAATAAATATTTACTATTATTATTACTGTAGGCTTACTGCAATTTTTTTTTTAAGTATAGAGAACTCATGTGGAATTAATGTTTTTTTTGTATTTATTTTACCACCTAAACAGTTATGACATGAAGGTCAGATGATCAGTCTTACGCTTCAGAACCAGTCCAAGGTATCACAAATGAAATATTATTATGGAAATCTCATGTAAATACATATTTTGTGTTGACCCCCTACGGGAATCGAACCCGCAATCTCAGGCACGGTAGCCAAATGCTTGATGCTACATGCTGCATCGATTGTCACATTTATGTGATGTATATATTTACAGTTAAAATTACCTTGAGCAATGTCATGCAACTAACACTATTTGTATGTACAATATTATTATCATTGGCAGTTCAATTAAACCTACTGCGGAAACAACCGGGGTTTACTCAAGAACTGCAAGTAAGTTAAAAAATAAAATTTACTATCTTTTAGACACCTTTATTTATTTACTATATTAAAAGTATTTTTTAATTTTTTTTTTGCCTCGTTTCATTTATAATTATTAATTTATTTATTTTATTAGAAATAAAATGTTTTAAAAATATTTGAATTAATAAAAAAAAAAAAAAATAATAAAATCTTCAAAAATAATTAATCTAGCCATCGGTTTCCGCGACAGTGTAGCGACCATTTAAAAAAAATTCCGTCATTAGCGGCACCAACCGTTAAATTAGGTAATTACAGTACTAAAATGTAAATTTTTTTTTTACAAAATTTGGTATTGATTTGGTGTTCAGTGTTTTTGGTATAAATGTAGTAGGTTTAATTGAAGATATACTTAGAATATAATATCTAATATCTACTGTTGGCATAAAACTAAAGCTTAAAAAATAATAAAATCTAGTAATTTGTAAACTATAAAATAATATAGAGAGAAACTAAGTTAGCAAAGAAGTTTTTCATTTTGATTACCGATTTTCTTCTCCTCTCTGACACCTTCCATGTTATAAGACAGAAATGATTTATTTACAAAATGTTTGTAGTATATAAAAGTTGGAATCATATTTATTGTTAATTTTTTACTTGGTACCCAACTGTTGACGCAAACAGAAATTAGATTACTGTATTTACAATTATTTCATCTATGAAATACAGAGTTAAACACACTAATATTCTGTTTACAGAGCTGAACAATTGAATCAGTTAATATACCTCACTAATATTAAGAAAGATGTATTATTTTTCTTTTGGATAAAAGTATTTTGAAAATATGTAAGTATTTAGTAAACCTTTAAAGTGAATTCTTAATTCTTACCATGCATTTTCCTAGTCGGCTGTACCGTCGAGCATCCTCATCTAACTGGTAAATGTAAACAAAGTTGTCCCGAGAGCCAAAAGCCACATAATGGCCATCAGGGGAGTACTTGATGCACTGGATGGGTTCAACTCTAAACAACAAATGAATACAATATTAAATGGAATGTGGTATCATCAATTTCCCATGTCTACAACCTACCCTTGTATTCTATAGAATGAAACAATTTTCTTTATGGCCATTGTTTTTGTTGAACCTCGCCACAATTAAAACATAAGATACAGACAGTCTAACATTTAGCTGTGAATATTCATACTAATGTACTATACTGATTTATTTGTCTTATTCACATATTTTTAGTACTGTTTTAACTCGTCTGAGCTAAATTGTCTTGTGTTTTGTTTAATATAATGAATTGTATTTTCTTACCCATCGGTATTTGTAGCTATGAGTTCCCTTGTAACGGAATCAAACACCATCCATTTGCCAGTCAAGCACCCAACAGCCACCACAGATCCATCTCGAGAAAATGCACAGCTTTGAGCTCTTTCCTGTAAAGATAATCCAAATAAAATTTAAGTGTTACTGTTTTCCAGACAAATAATAAAAGCATGGTTTATATTTTTAATAGACTTACGCCAATATCCTTACTCCAAACAGTGGAATGCGATAGACCATCCCACATTTGGAGTAATCGATCCCATCCAGCTGTGGCAAATTGTGCTACAGTAGGGTGACAAGCCAAGCCCCATAACTCATCCAAGTGCCCTGAAATAAAATAAAAAAATGTTTTTTAACTCCATTGAACTCAATATTACGAGATTCTCATGTTTGTGTTACAATCTTTTTATTTTAAAATGCAATTTTCTTGATGGTGTTTACCTAGAACAGCAGGTGAAAAGCCAAGAATCAAATCTCCTTGAAGAATGCAGTTTTTGGTTGTGCCAATTAGTATTTGTGATCCTCGCCCTTCTGCTAATACTCTTACTCCACCAAAATGCCCTTCAATCTGTGACAAAATACATTGTATCAGCAATTAGAAACAATAGTTTAAATAACAGACGTGCCATTCATGTAAGTGTAGAAAAAGCATTTTCCTGCATTTTATGATGCGTATGACATCAAATGATAAATTATTATCCCTTGACATCTTTATATATGGGTAGCAAAGTTCATTTTTCATTAATTTTCAGAATTATTCAGAATGGCGCGGCTGGGAGACATTTTTTTCTGTTGCAAAAATATTTAAGATTACAAAAACAAACTAAATGTGTGCTAGTAACAAAAAAAAAGCTGTGATACCTAGAAAACATACCCATACATTTTCGTAATATAAACATCCATCCATTATTGTCAAACTCTGATACCATTTACTGTTTATAAGTTGTATTTTTGTATGAGAGAGCAGTACACAAACCCTTATTTTCCATAGTTTTAGAGATGATGAGTTAAAATTAAATTAACCCTTACCGATCCCTCCATTCCTGTTGGGGTAAGTTCTGAGTCCAACTGCACAATTCTGTTATCTTTTCCACCTCCGGAGATGATAGATCCTTCCTTTAGAACGCAGATGGAAAATATGCTACCCTCGTGAACTCCTCGGACATACTTGTTGATTGTGTTTGTTCCACGACCCCAGATAATAATGTTTCCACTAGAATCTCCAGAAATAACATCACCTGAAACAAAAAAAATCATGTGATGATAATGAGGATTAATACTCGGATGTTGAATAGAAAATGTTTATAAGTCTGATTATAGTCTTATAACTTTTACTATACAGGGTGTAATTAAACTCGACGTACAACCCGAAAAATGGTGAATCTACATCGTATTTGGAGACGATTGTGTAATATGACTTTTAAATCTAAGCTTGAAAATTTTTTTTTATTTCTTCTTACAAAAGTTTTCATAAATATGGCAGATTAAGTAAAATTGCTCCAATTCTTTTTAAAAGGCATTTTTAAATTTTGTTTTCGTTATGGATAGTATTAATTTGACGAAATACATGATATTGGATAACAATTTGAAAAAAACTTTGAAAAAAAAATCAACTTCATACTCAATTTTCTCAAAAACTAAGGGTCTAATAAAAAATAATAATTCTACAAAATCGACTACAAATATGAAGTAGATTCACTGGTTTCCCGCTTGTACATCGAGTTTTGTTACACCCTGTATACTCGTAATTAGATGTAAGTACAACTTTATTTCATGGAAAATGTGCATTTTCATCAAAAGTATTTTTGCACATAAGAAATATATTTTATTTTCATTTATTCAGGAAACACACAGTTCAAAAACTGAATCAAACATAATAGTCTTTGAAAATGAAAAAAACAATAAAGTAAAATTACGTAAAATGATGGTTGATCAAGTATAATGATGCTATCTGAAATGTTCATGAAATGCATTAATTTTGTTACTTAAAAAAGCAAAAAAATTACCATTATGATTAAAAGCAAGGCATGTCACATATTTAGGTTTATCTCTATTCTCGAACACTCCCATACGCTTGTACAGAGTGCCACCTTGGTCCAAGTTCCAGAAGGCTATGTGGCTCTTTCCACATGTCACAATTTGATTCCTATCCAGGGGATGGAACTCCGCCGCCACTACTGTATCCACAGAACACTATAAAAAAAAAGAAATATTTTGTTCATGTCAAAATACAAACACCGGATTCTATCCTTGATAAGCTTATATCACTCATTATCAATCTTCAGACAGTAAGTAGACCTGTAAGGTGTATCAATAAATCAATGCCTGTAAGCAATATTGAGCGAAATTACAAATAATGTTATGAAATTAAACAACTTTTGTTTTGAACTACTTTTTTATTTTTTAACACGCCAACTGGTTTCGGAGACACTACTCCTACATCAGGGCTTTTAAAACTACAAAGTGAGTGCTACAAACATTGAGTTAATACAAATAATGTTATTAAAACCCGGCCAATGACAGATGAAAAGCCCATTTATTTCTATTCCTTTTTACAACAACTTTATTACTTTACTTCTACAACTTTGTTGTGCTAGATTATAGTAACTTTTAAAATAATGGTTAGGTTTTTTGTACCCTTGTAGTTAGTTGCAAACTCATCATCGTTATTTTATAATATCTCCTCCCTATGTGGAACATAATGGATTCCACAAACTGAATTAGTTACAAGATCGCCAGTTACTGTGCATTCTACCAAGTCGGGTCCATGTCCTTTCAGCAGTGGAATGTCCAGGACGCTGGGAACCTGACGCCTTGTAAAATAGTCAAGCGTGGGGAACGCTCTTGGGAGGCATATGTAGCAAGCATATGACCCAGCCAGCTGAAACGCCTTTGCCAGATGACAGTAGATACCAAGGGTTGCTGTGTCCGCAATCTTAATTTATTGCAAACCTCTAATTCATTGATTTTTTAAACAACTTATTAAAATTTTTATTTAATTTTATAAAGAGTTTGACACTTTATTTTCGACTTATTAAAAAAAAATGTTTATGTGAATTTGATAAATGTAAATTAGTGACAATATAAAAATATTTTTCAATAAAAATATAATTTACACACACCCATAAAAAAAGTTTAAATTAAAATGATATTATACATACCTTAGTCTCTGTGACTTTGCTGCCCTTTTCACCCCGTTGCCATTCCCAAACTGAGATATTGTGTTCGGCTTTACCGTCCACAGCACACAGTAGAGTTCCGCCATCAGCTCGAGAGAAAGAGATGCAGCATATTTCTCTCTCCATGTCGTTAGCACCAATCACAGCGAGGGTGGCGAGGGACACAGAGTTCCAAACTCTGATATGAGCCTAGGAAACGTAATTTGTAAATGAAAGTTTTTATTTGGAATATAATACTAGTTCTAAAATATCAAAAAGTAGCAGCAAGGGACAGACGCAAGCGAAAAAGGCCAGGTTTATGATGACTAGCACTAAATTATCCTGAAATCGACTAAATT
Organism: Micrasema minimum; assembly: GCA_022494985.1. Lineage (NCBI taxonomy): Eukaryota > Metazoa > Arthropoda > Insecta > Trichoptera > Brachycentridae > Micrasema > Micrasema minimum. The sequence goes on from JAGVSP010000895.1 coordinate 26,666, forward strand.
TGGGAGCATAATTCGTTTTGTGCTACTTTTATACAAAGCAACCAGGCTTCAGTCAATATTCTGAAATATTTAGCGAGAGAGTAGAGCTAACATTATTAGAATTATTATACTATTGTGAGGTTATTTGGTTTGTGGAAATGCATTCTTCAATGTTTGCTTAAGTCCATTATTTAAAATATTAATAATGTTAGAGACTAGTTTTCATTGTGATAGACATGGTCTGGCTTTGGTCAAGGTCTTAAAAAATATATAATATATATATAAATACAAATGTGTATGAAAACCAGCAAACAATAATTATATTATAAATTGTCCTTGATGAAAAAAAAAACCAGCAGTATTACAAACAGTTATGTCTTTGTGAAATCTATAATTTGTCAGACCATAATCTATTTCAAACCCATTAACTGAATAATAAATAAAGGACACCATACAAACATACCCATGAGGGCATGCAATATTATACTTTATACATAATGATTCTTTATTCAACATGCAAGGCATTGGTTGAAATAATCAATCAATACAATCTAAAGTGACCTTGCTAATTTTGTAAAACTGATTGGTAGGTAGGTACCTACCTACCCAAAATTTAAATTAAACAAAACCAATATTATCCAAATCTGTGTAATAAAAAGCGACACCCTACTTTTTACCAGTAAGGTACAGGTTATTCATATCTGATAATAAAAGATTAAATTTGATTTGATAAATTTGATGATAAACTGTAATTTGGTATTATTCATACAATAGCATTAATGGTTACCTACATACAATCTTTTTCCTGTTGTAATAATTATTTTTTATTGAACATTACCCGTGTGTTAAAAATTTTCTTTATCACCAACTTGAATAATAGGGTAATGGAATTTATTTCGCTAATGGACGCGGTCATATTCTGATAATGTGGCCTTATCTGTTAGTGTTTTATTGATATAAATGAGTAATTTAAACCTCCCTGTAACATTAGGTACATTCTGAGAACATGTTTTTTCACTTGACTGTTTTGTTATTTCGTCTCTTGGATCGTAAATTGCAAAAGTTTGTTGATTTCAGCTAATGATGGTAATAAAATAGTAATGATGGATGATAAAGATGGTAGGAAAATTCAAGTAGATGGGTTGGAGCGTAATTTCAGCATTACAATATTGAGGAGAAATATAGACAGGTTTCTAATAAATTTTTTTAATGATTTTACCCTTGCATCCACCCTATCGTGTCCAGCGCACTGCCCCGTGGCGACAATCAGCTTGTTGGGGTGAACTGATAGGCACTTGACATCGTCTGTATGTCCCAGGTAGTGCCTCTGACACTGTTCGTCAACATTGAATAACACAACTACAGCTGCCACAAAGTAGACCATTCCCCGGTGGGAAGGAGGTACAGGTTGTTACGGCAGTCCTTACCCCTGTAAGAAAGAAAGGAAATTAATCTTAGGTAGTAGATAAACTTTTTTTTTAAATTGTGCTATTCATTAGGTTAGACGTTAGACATAGTAGGTGTCAACTGCAAAACATCAGTGGAATCCTTAAAAATATTATTAAAACTTATCTTTCTTTGTAATGATCAACTAAAACCGGCGGAGCTATTATTCATCAAAAAGAGATCAATACACTCAGTTAAATTGAAAATAATTGTTCACGGCTCGCCTACATTGATAAAGTACTTTATAATATGAGTGTGATAGTAACCAACAATTGCTATCATTATTCGCGTGCAATGTGACCCACAAATGGGTGTGGGATCCAATGATCAAATACACAGGTAGAAGTCAAAAAGTTTAATTTATAAAATGGAAACAATTTAATAAAAAAAAATGGTAAGTACATGAATTTTTGCAATTATAAAAATACTACATAAGGGAAAGTAGTAATACTCGTACATACAAACCTAATGTAGTTTAAACATTTAAATATTTTAATATCCAATCAAGCTTTCTAGACTTTTCAATCAGTCTTCTTCTTCATCTTCAACAACAGCCATACGTCATCCACTTCTGGACATAGTTGTTGTTCCCTCCCTCATGTTGATTCACTGTATGCTGTCTTGGGCTTGGAACTGCCATCTGGATTCTGCAGTACTCTTTATATCATGCGTCCATTGTCTTGGCGGTCTTCCAAGATACAGAAGATAATTTTCTGAGTTGTTATGCCATGTCCTATGCGTCGTGTAAAGCAATGGGTTTAGAGAGATAAAGAAGATATTATATTTACCTGTATCCATACACCCAGTCCAGTTTCAGCTTGGTTTGAGGGGGAGGAGCCACTTTGTTGAGGTCGTAGGAGTCCAGGAGTACAGAGGGAGACTGGAGGACCACTGGTCGGCCTCGCAGGAACATCCTGACGGTGCCATCTTCCTCATTATACTGGCAGGTGTGCGTGCTGGAAAGGGAAACCATAATATTATACTGACTGGTTAGGTGGGAAGTATGTGTAACTAATGACTAAAAATTGGGTAGAATTACTAGTATCCTTGTGGCTGTAAATTTGGGTCAACTGCTTGATCAGGTTGGGGTGATTGTGTTCAAGACAATCTTATAGCTCAGAAAGTGATTGGGGCAATGAATGCATTAATTTGGTCGCGTATAAGTATAACCTTCTCTTTTTTGCTATTTTCCAGTTTAAACTGAATCTATTGGATCTCACAGATTAGCTTTAAAAAATCAGTACAGTAGTTCTGAACTGAAAAAAGACTCTGGGGAAAAGATTTTAGGGAAAGAGTAGTGCTTTTACTGGTCATGCTTACTTTAAAAAATATATTTATTTGAGTTCTTATGATATACTTAAAATTTGAATATTGGGGCCGCTTACAAATAGTCTGAAATAATTGTGCCAGAAAGCAGGAAACAAGTTGTGCTGGAGTGGGATTTGAATCTAGAGATTCTAATCTGGAGCGGTAGATTAGCATAAAATCAATAAACCGTTCGGTATTTTATTCTTATCACTGCACTTATTAGATTTTCGCATAAAACGCTATACCTCTGATGAACTGATAAATAGTCGGTATCAGTTCATCAATCTATTACTTCTTCCTTAACCAAATATCACTCTATCAATCGATTATCAAAATAACCGATTATGTCCATTTTTAGTGGATGTTTACAAATAAACACTTTTTGTTTATATAATTTGCTTCACGCTTCATTGGGTAAAAATAATTTACCAAATAGGTGGAACGTAGTTATTTGAAAAAAATGTCTAATGTCATTTGTACTTATTTATCCATTTAAATATTCCGAAAATTGCGAGTTCTAATAAAAATATATCGATTATCTTTAAAAGTGGTTAATTTTTTACTATTTGCCAATCGCTTGGAGGCAGTTTGAGGAACCCATATTCTCCACATAGAGAGCGGATATGATAATTTTAATGATTTTAACAAATAAATACAAGAAGTTCTGAGTTATAGAGTACAACAAAATAAATTACGCTCATTTTCAACGAAACTTTTTTACATTTAAATTGAGTAAATGATCAATCAATGTGATGTGTTTATTTTTAAAACATGTTCAAACTGAAGATCACGCGAATAAATCTGTAAAAAATGATGTGTTACATTTTGATTATGACAAATTGTGTAAATGAATAATATTGTAAGCGTTTTTTTACGCAAATTTTTTCCAAAAAGGCGTTATGATTCCTAAAATAAATATTTATTTAGTTCTTATAGCGAGAAATTTGAGAATATTAAAACGGTTTTACTCCCACAAATATAACTATAAAAGTCGTCGTAATTTGTAATATGTTATAAAATAAATCGAAATCAGGAGAATTTTTTAAATTTATATCTATTATATATAAAAATAAGAAAACACGTAGTATGAAGATGCCAAAGAAGGGGAAAAGCGCCTAATAAACAAATAAAACATGGGTACATATTTAAAATCATAAATAAATTTGAACCAATAAATAAATAAAGGATATTTTGAACAAATTACATCGGATTTCTGTAAAATATAATAAATATTGTAAATGTGCGAGCTTCAAGTAGCTTGGAAATAGTTTATTAATTCCATATGCTCTACCTAGAAAACTGATATGGATAAGAAGTAGGTAAAAAATATAATATATTATACCTCCAGTATTGTGTACCTAATGTAAAATATTATCACACTGGTTTGTAAGAATGTGTATAAGGTATTATATTTACCAAACAAGTTTGTCTCGTCTGGTTATTTAAATAAGTTGTAAAAAATACTAGCAACTATAATAGTCAGGTATGCTGTAAATGTAAACTATTATCTTACCGATCGCTCATGTTTTAAACTCTTGTTTTGAATTATGATAATATGTTATAAATATACGGATATTTCAATTGAAAAACGCGAACTTTTAAATGAGATATTAAAGTCTCCAATAAACATAAAATTTTAGTTGCAATCGCGTAATAAATTCATCTGTGTCACTTGGAAAATCTCCGTTAAGTTGTTTGCACACCGGCTTGGATATTATGTGAACAGACTTCCTTTAGTATTTAACTATATATTACACGGCAATGAAAACTTTTTAGTATGTTTGTGTACAGCGAAGTCAAAGTCTGCCGACTACCGACCGCGAACCTCGAGTCACGATAGTAGACTGATTACTGACGTACTGACTACCTGACTAGCGAATACGATATACGATACAAGGTATGAGGTATGAGATAGGTATAATAGAAGAAACCGTTTTATTCCGATGATGATTGTGCGCCGAAGCACTTAAAAGTTTTATTTAGAACAGTGTCATCTTTATTATCTAGCGAATGAGTAATTTGTAAGTAAATTCATAATTAAAATAAATTAATCCGTTTTAAAACTAGATGTAGGGGAGATTCCGTTCTGTTAGTATGGTCCACATACGCAAAATGCATACCGATTAGCTCCAAGACAAAGTATAATTCTTTGTCTTAGGCCTAACTACTTGGATAATTAATATAATGCGGTTTGGTTTAAAAATCTAAATAAAAAAGGCAAAGTTATAAAAATCACAGAGTTTTCACAGAACTCAGAAATTTTTTGTAGATTCGGGACGCGCAAGATTTGAAAAAACACATTTTCTTTTTTTTACAAGTTCCTTGTCTTCTATTTTCGTAGGTATGGAGTTGTTGCGTAAATCACGTATATTGCTAACTTAGTAAAGTATTGGGAAAATAATATTTGGGTAACCAATCATAAGGATTTTAAAAAAAATAAACTATATACGTATATTTTGTTACCGTTTTGGTACCGTAAAGTGAGATATGAATAATTAACCGAAATTCCTACGGCAATGATTTTATTTGTTGTGTAATAACTATTAATCGCGGTTAGATAATATCTAATGCTATTGACCTATGTAAATTCTTCGTTCCATAAGTTGCTGTTTTTATTAAAAAAATTAAAATGAGGAAAATAAAAAATAATATAATATACTACTACTACTACTTTCCCTTATCTGTACCCAATGGTGCATAGGGCACTGCATCGGTAAATACATGTAAATTTTAATATAAATAAATTAATAAATGTTCATTATATTACCGGTTGTCGCTTAGTGGAGATTGAAAATGCTTGGGTGACCATGTGAATCGGATTATCTACACAAAGCGGTTATTGCAGGTTTGATTCTGCGGCTTTACCAAATGAAAAACTAAAATTACCTACTTTGAAAGCGAGGCGGATGTTTAATAATGCTTGATTTATGTATTTTAATTAAGCCGCTTAAAAAGATGTTTTGCTTAATCGTTATGTATGGGTGTTTAAACGCACGATACTAGTAAGTATCGCATTGTTTAACTATAATTTTAAATTGCCTACAGTTCTATGGTTAAAAATATTATTTGTATAGAACTACAAAATTGTAGATTGATTAATTATTCGCAAACTATGAAAATATTAGAACATAATACTTATTCAGATCTTGCCTTTTCTTATAAACAACGGTGTTCATTTTTTTTAGTTTACAGCCATTTAAAAAAATGCTTTAGTATGATTGTAAGAGTAAATTTTAGAATCATATAAGGGTAAATGTCGATAACCTGTAATAACCAAAATAACTAAATAACCAAATAATTTTAAACACACATATTTTATCTGTCATATATGGTAACTTTCAACAGGTTGAGTGAAAATATGTATATTACTTAATATTTGTCGCGTAGTTATTAACTTTCGCCCATAAACAGGTATCTATGTATAATATTCTTCCAGACCAATAACTAATATGTTTCCAGTGAATACATATAAACAGCCAACGATACAAAATAATGAAAACTAAGGTATAATGATAAGACTAGTTCCATAATTAAAAAGAAATAAATAGTTAAGTATTTGATATCTATCGTATTATTCAACCACAATAACACGATACTCAAGTATTTTGAAGAAGAAAAAACACCTCTGATCAACAATTTATCCAAAAACAGCCTTAACCGCGATAATTGAGAAATCTAGTTCACACTCTCGTAAACAGAAAATAATTATACACATGTAAGAAAATAGATTGAAATTATAGTAATTCTATACGCTCGGCGTAGTTAATATACCTACTGAATGATATTTGATCCAATCAATGGAAAGTTAAAAAATAGATTGTTTAGAAACAGAGAGAAAATAGCGTTTGGTGAATAACGATAATTATTAATAATATCTGTATAATAAAAGACAAAAACTTTGCTACCTTTTACTAGTTTGAAACGTCAAAAAAGAAACGTTGAGTTCTTACGACATACCTACTCAAATATTTCAATTTTGGGTCTGCTTTCAAATAATCGGAAATAACTGTGTCAGAAATCAGGAAACAAGTTGTGCTGGACCCTGGAGTATGATTCGAACCTAGAGATTCCAATCCTGAGTCCCCGAATCTACCACTATACCACAACCCGGTTCTGTCCCTGTGTTTCTTTATTTAGTGCTTTTTTGAAAAGGCAAACAAATAAATAAATCGATAAATAAAGCAATTATAAAATTATTTCCCTCCCCGAGCACAAGAGCTCCTCTCTTTTTTGGAGAGGCACCGAAAAAAATAAAACAAGTGTACATATTATTATGTAGATTTAAGAAATGAAAATGTTTTCATATTAAAAATAAATAAATAGAGTCATTTTTCTTCACTCGTTTTTCAATATTAGCTGATAATTAATTTCTGTATTTACTTCACACTGTTTTTTTTTCTGAACATGTACTTTACTCTTTAGAGTGTAGTTTAATTTCATGCATTATTTTCCTAAACAAGCAATAAAAAAATTAAATAAAAAAATTAGGTAATGATTTCTTGAAACAACAATTAATTGGGTGTTTTATTAACAAAAACATGTACTGTAAAACATATTAAAGGTAAAACACGAATATATTGAGAAATACCTACATCCGAACATCGGACTGCCCGATGCTTTTGTTCTACCCAAGGTTTTCTGACTCATTGTACATTTTTATTGTGTTAAGTGTTACGGCCATGGCAATGGCATTTAACTTATTCCGTATTCACTATAAAATCGGAACAATCGATAGTACCTAATTATTCTGTCAATAATAATATTAGTCTCACATATTCCATACGAATAAATAATGGAGACAATGTTGGATTGATTGAGAATACTCACATAAAAACTTCAGCGAAATATCTAATCTCTAATGATTTTAAAAATACGACATCGTTGCTTCTTACGCTTCAAATATTGGTCAATAAATAAAGTTAATAATAATAAAAAATAATAATATAACATAACTTGATTAAAATAAAAATATATCTATGTTAATCTAATAGAGAATTGAATCCAAAAATATTATGAAATTAAACAATTTTTGTTTTAAACTATTTTTTTATTTTTTAACATGCCAACCGGTTTCGGAGACACTACTCCTTCGTCAGGGCTTTGTATATCCAGTAGGAAGATTATTATACAAAGCCCTGAAACCGGTTGGCGTGTTAAAAAATAAAAAAGTAGTTTAAAGCAAAAGTTGTTTAATTTCATAATTATGGAAAACTACAAAGTGAGTGCTTCAAACATTGAGTTAACGAAAAAATATTAATTCACGACCACGAACTAATAAGAATTGATTGAATATATTTTATTCAATTTAATATGAAATCATATTAATCTGTCTTATAAACGAGACTATGTAAGTATTAGTGTTACGATAAATACGAGTATGATTATGTAAGTAGGTACATGGTACATACGTACATAAATATATAAAGTAGTTTTTCGAACACGTGACTGGTGTTTCAAATTGCAAATATGCGCTACGTATGCCATTTCCACCCAGTATGCCATTATGTCATATCCTCCCCTATTACATCCATTTTCAAGCCTGAATAATTTTCAAAATAAAAAATAATACGCGAAGGAATGCCGATGATTTTAGTACTTGTACGGTTAAATAATTTTTCAAAAACCGCAAATTTTACAAATTACAAATCATTGATAAAGCACTAATCTTTTTAATAATTTTTATGGTACTGAAAACACATCTTTCATAAAAACACCGTAAAACGTTTTATATAGAGCGCGGCGCAGCGTCTAAATAAAGAAATTATTAACTCAATGTTTGTAGCACTCACTTTGAAGTTTTCCATAATAATAATTATTATTATATTTCCATAATTATTATTAATATTATACAAATCCCTGATGAAGAAGTAGTGTCTCCGAAAACAGTTGGAGTGTTAAAAAATAAAAAAGTAGTTGTTTAATTTCATAATAAAGAAATTATTGTTAAGGTTTTTCCAAGGGTATTTAAAAAAACCTACATGAGGGCATGTGGTCTAATATAAGGGTCTAAGCATTATGGTGCTTATAATAATAGAAGCTGAAAAACAATGTGAGTTTTTCGAAAATTTTCACACAACACGTCCACAGATCTGGCAATAAATTACGTAGGTACTAATAAAAATGAATAAATTATTAAGTTAATTTTATAATAAACGATTGAATTGAATCAAAGTGCTCTCAAGCAGACAAAATGGTTCCCATTTGCAATTGCCATGTTCACAGTTGCGTAAAGTGTTTGTTTCCGTTGGAGAATGATTATTATTAAGACGAGTTAGTTATTAGTTCTGGGTTCTAGTCCAGCGGGTCACTTAACTTGAATGTACGCCAAGGACAAGGACAATAGGTTGTTTGTCCTTGCGAAGATTTTATTACAATGGGGAGACGAGTTTAATTTAAATCCAAGTAATATTACTATACCAAGAATGTAGTTAACCAAAAAGGTGGGTTTTATGACTGCAACCTGAAACTACCAACTTCATAGAACCAACAATTAGAGATTTTTAGCTATAGGAATATGAGTGATGATGCAATTTAAAAGATCACCGTATTTCCATATCCGCTCCCTATGTGGAGCATATGAATTCCACAAATTGCCTCCAAGTTAATCAATCGGCCACCAGTTCTAATTATTATCATCATCATACCATATCCGTTCCCTATGTGGAGCATATGGATTCCACTAACTGCCTCCAACCAAGCGATCGGCCGCCAGTTCCCGTGCACCCTCCTAGGTCAGGTCCTCGTCCCGCAGTTCTGACGCAAACTGCCGACGGATTGTCAACAGTGACGCCGAGAGCCTGATGCCTTGTAAAATAGGCATGCATGGTTAAGGCTCTCGGGAGGCATACGTAGTATATGGCCTAGCCAGCCGAAACGCCTACGCCGGATGACAGTAAATACCAAGAGTTGCTGCGTCCGTTGCCTCCCTTCTGTGTTCCTTTCAAGTCAAACCACCGCACACCTAATATTCTTATAAGACTTCTGTATTTCTACTTTTAATTCAGCATAATAAAAGAAGAGATACGACTTCTTTAATTTCTTCTTCTGTTTAATACCCTCAAATATTGAATCGGCATTGATTTACTTAGATTTGAACTGAACCCAAAAATGAATGACACTTCAACTACGCCAAAACCTCCAACTACGCCAGACGCGTATTCAGTATTTCTTTAACCGCCGGCAAAGTCGGACGTTCAGAAAACATTCCGAAATGCCTTCCTGTGTAGTTAAACCGTGTAAAAACCGTACGGATAAAATTAAGAAAAAAGATGGTGTTACTTTCCACATGTAAGTGTTTTATTTATATTTGTTTACATAGCCTAAAATAATTATTATTCAAAGAAAGTTTTCTTCTTAAATAATAGCAAAACAGCCCGTCCACAAGAAAAAAAAGTCATTTTAGATGCATGGTAAAATTCATGAACGCTCCTCGTAAGGAACGGGTTAGTATTGTATACTGTTACTGTGACCCTATACAATTTAGCCCATACCTTTTCCGGTGTGTGAGCGGATGCTTGCCGGCAGTCGAAGGGCTCTGATAGGTCGACCCGTGTAAGAGTATTGAAATGCAGAAACTCGTGTCATTACTTTTTCTAAACAATTTACTCTGCAAGGCAGATCTAAATGTATTACATATCAATGCATCGAGCTTTCTTAATCGATGCTCAAATACTGTATATTGAATATATGCCAAAATGAATTATATTGACCAAAACACACATGATTATGACGTAAATAATGGCTTTGTTGTATTATGTAAGACATATTCGGCACAGCATAGCCGGAACATAAATATTTCATCTGATTATGACAGCACTTCAGCAGTGGGAGTTACAGAGAACATCCCGAGAATAAATTATCCAAATGTATGCGGCATATTTGATATTTTTGATAAATTTGCACCTGCCATATATACTCATATTATACACGTAGGTAGGTAAACATTAAAAATACCATGTGGCGTAAAAAGTAACGGGAAAAATATAAAATAAATAAAGTGCGTCATATTCTTCTCTTCTTGTACCTACCAATAAAGTTTTATACGTTTATAACGTTTAACATAGTTTTTTGTAAAATTATATACTTATTGGAATCTGAAGAGTAGGTAATACTAATCCATACATATTCATATTTTATTAATTTTTCTAGTTCTACTGATTTTTTCTTTTCTGTTGATTATTATTTTCTATTGATTTTTCTTTTCAGTAATATAGAGTAGGTACTTTTATTACTAGATTCTTTACAAAGCTTTTTAGTTTCCAAATTTTCTTCTTCCCATCATAATATATATAATATATTAAAAAATTACATATTTAAAAAATTTTTTTTGTTTATATGTATAGTTCTTGTTTAAAGATCGAATCAATCATATTATATTATATGTTCCTCCATATCAGAACAGGGACCAATGCCCTTAGTGATATGTAAAAAAGTATACTTTTAGTATAATGTATGGATAAAATACACAAATTAAAAAAATATTAAGATACACAGCAATACGGATATAGGTTATTTATGCTATGATTACCTTCCGAGCAAATTTACGAATATTAACTTTTGATTTTGACCCAAACGAAAAATACGAATATTTTGTTGATTTCATAAAAAAATCGTGAACATGAATTTAAAAAAACGGACTGTATGCATAAATACGGAATATCTCCATGGAGAGCCTACCAAAAATACGAAATAGGAGAACACTTTTGATGTGATAACGTTTAATAAATCGATGAACGCCGGCTGCACACACGAAAAAGCATGACTCATTGTCACGTTCCGCCTGAGCCGAGTGTGCAAGCGAGAGCGCGGAACAAGCGGAAGAGAGGCACGATCGGCCTAAGCATTCGGTTTGTGACGTATCTATCTCTCTTCTACTCCATCGACCGATGCGTCCGAGTAGAAGGGAGACAGCAGCAGCACACAAGAAGAAAAAACAAAAAAAAAGATAATTTATGTAAAAAAATGTAATTTTCAATTAACTCCTGCTTTGTATTATACAAAATAATGATATTTCAGTAATAATAATTCAATTCAATTCATAAAAGTATGCTATTTTTCATCAATGTTTTCTTATGACGTTATCACGTAAAATTATCGTCCGTAAACCGACTTTACAGACCACCAATTGTTTTTTAAATAAACGACTTAGCAAAATGGATAAAGATTATGCAGTGTAATTATTGTTAGTTTAAATACCTTCTATTCTTACGTAATTCAATGGCTAAAAATTAACTTCTCATACATATTACATTTTACGTATTTTATTTGAGATTTTTTTTATTTATTTGGGGTGTTCTATGATTCAATTGTTGATCTTTCAACGAGGCCCGTTACAATAATTTAAAAAATGTTGATTAGAAAAAAGCCAAATTGAAAATTGATCAAAAGGCCTGTAAACTAAAATTTTCAGTTTATGAAGAAAAATAAAGCGAAGAAACACAAAACCATCAGTGCAATCCGTTCGTAAAAAGGGTAATTAATAAGCGAGATACAATAGTTTAACGTTTGATTTTTATAAAGATTTTGTATGAAACGCGATTGGTGACGTCACCATGTGAAATAAAAATTATAACTGATGATATCTCGTTTATAAATTATTTCTTTTTACAAACAGATTGCATATAGTTTTGTGATTCTTTGCTTTATTCTTCTGCAATCATAGATTTTTTTGTATACAAGCCCATTCTTCGTTATTAGTGTTGAAAACTATTCCATTATAGTTGGGATGAAAATCAATAATATTCAAAAGTTCAAATTTTGTCATACCTACAAGAAATAGATACTTAAAAGACTAAATACTAAATAAATAAATAGATCGTGGTTTGAGATTCCTCATCGAGGATTCTCATCCCTGCTTCTTTACTGTTAAAGTAAAATATTCGATTCATAGATATAATACATACAATAAGTAGTTTTGTAATATTAAAGTAACACAAAATTTTATTTATTTATTTAAATACAATGTCCATCACATGTTAACTGTCCTTGTTCGATTAGTCGCCAATACACCAATGCCGGTTGAATGGATGATTTTAGAGACGTTCAACTGATAAATATCACTGCGATAGAAAGAGATCTATGGATGATAATAAATTATGATGTTATTTTTATTGGTTACATTTCAGATTATGATCAACAGAGCCATCTATGGGTAGTATTGAAAATAAATTATTCAATGTTGCTGCCAAAACAAATGCAGATTCCTCGGTACAGTGAAAAATTTATTCCATATATTATGGTGTAAATCATGCAGATTTCAATGTTATTTTAATATTACAAAAACAAGACGCAGCCAAAATTGTGTTATGCATTATTTTTCATCACACACCATGCTTTTGATTGTAAATCAGATGAGGTTTATACAATCAATATCAGTTTAAATGAAATATTATGTAAGACAAATGAAAATTAATCATAAAACGATAATAATATATAAAAAACCACCATCTCACACTTAATGCAAATAATATTTATATGGAATCAAAGTTATACTTAACTCCACATTATTTTAAATACCAAAAAAGAAATATTTACAGACCAAAATATTTCATTAAAATAAAATAATTATCATTTTCAATCCACCCGGGTTTGTAAGATGGTGGTTTTAAAATTGGTGACGAATAAAAAAAGAAAACTCACCCATGCTTTAATACTGATCCATTTTGTGAGGGTTTTGAATATAAATTCAACAGGGATTTTGTGGAAAATCTACAAGGAAACAAAAATAATAAACTAAAAAGAAAAAGTGCCAATCAAAACAAAAACAAAAGGAATTGCAAAACAATGAAAATTCAAAACAAAATTTAAATATAAGATATTTTAATACAATGTACCTAATCGTATGATTTTTCAACAATAATGGTTACTTTCTACATACCTACTGCAGTAACTACTTATTTTAGAAAAAATCATATCTTTAATGAGGATTTATAAACAATACTAAATTTAAAATCTATCCACAACTTTAAGAAACTATTTTTTAATATAAATAATAAATATGCATTGTTTGCCCTTGTGAATGTGAAGAGCTTTAGATTTGATTCTAGCTTTGAAGTAATTTCAGTCAATTGAATTCGTAGGAAATTAATCGTAGGATTATTTTATGTATATTCCCAAGTTTTAAAAAATCCATTCAGTTTTTATTACAAGGATTTTTTAAAATTTAATATGAAAATAATTTCTTATGATATTTTTCATAGCAGGGTGGGGATTCGAACCAGGGATCTCTGGACTCAAAGACCGCAACACTACCACTGGGCCACCACCTGTTCCCAATTGTAATAAAATTATTATTTATAAAATACATTCTCAGTAGTTCATGCATAAATGCTTTATGGTGGTTACTTGTGGTTTAAAAATCAAAATGTAAAAAAATCTGGCAGATTTTTCCATGGGCAGTATTTGAGTTATCCTGTTTTAAGTAACAATACACATAAATGAAAATTCTCTTTCTTAGATGGCCCTACAGCCCAAATAGGGAATTGGAAATCGCATTACACATTAAATAAAAAAAATATATATTACTCAAAGCAAAATTGCGTACTGCAATTTATAACTAAAGTAACTAACAAACCATCACGCCATTTCCCCGAAGGGGTAGGCAGAGATGATAGAAAGCCACACCACTCTGCCCTGGCATTCTTCTCTTGCTTCCTCCACATTCATACATTTTCTCATGCACGCACGCCGATTATCTGCATGCAATTTTTAAAAAAGCATATAAATTGCATATTTTGCTTTTAGTGAAAATTATTATACAGCAATATATTGGAACAATGGATAAAACAAAATGAAGAAAAATAGAAATACTAATATTAATACTATTGGAGCTGTATTACTAAAATATAGCATACAACAATCTAGCTTTTATGATTACTTAATCAAACTCTAACATTTAATAAGTTTGCTAAAAAGCTTTAGCTTTTAACTTAAGGAAGATTACACCAAAATACAAAAGATTCTCACATACCTAGGTAAAGTTAGAAATCAGCGTTGGATGGATGGATACCTGTTGTTTGCTATTCCTCCCTGGGGAGCATTGAAGTCTCCCGTGGAACTCCACCGTTTTGTCAAGTTGCCAGGACCAGGAGATGTCATTCCTCCAACTCCACCGCTCTGGTTGCTGGAAGAAGAGTTGTTTCTTGATCTGCAGACAAAGAAATCAACCAATAAAGCAATTAAAAAATTAAAATTCACATGATTGAATCTTTAGTATTCAAAGCACTTCTAAAAAATCGACATCACCACTGCGATTACCAACGTATCTACTTGTAAATAATAATATACATATCGCAGTTGTGACGCGCATAATAATTTTTAATAAGTTAGTATAGATTATAATAAGTTAGTATGAAACACAGCGGTGTTTGCAAGTTAACAGTAACTTAGAGACTTTTGCAAGTTAATTGTAAATTGATATAGCAACTTTTGCAGGAGTACTGAGTTTTCGATTTCATTTTATTCGTAATATAGTGAGTTTTGACAGAGTACGATAAATACAGACGATAGTATTTTAAAGGAACTTATCGAATCGCTTAAAATTAAAAAAAAAAGTTTTTTTTAACTTGGAGGGGTTTGCAGGTGGACTACTCATATCATAGTCACATACGCATCACAACTGCTCATACATACTTTTGTGATTGCTGTACCTACTGATTATCTTCACAGATATTGTTACACACTCAATTTAATTGATTTTTTAACGCCAGTTTCGGGTTTCCAAATTTGTATTTTTTCACTCGATTATAGGTAAACTAAATGTATATTCAATAAAGTGATCCTAAACATATTATTTTCATGTGGTATTAATGAGGGTTTTCTCTAAGTTTAAAAATAAAACCAAATACAGGATAAACTCTTTAAACACTTTGAATGAATTTTATTTTATTACTCATTTATGTTATTGCTGGAATTTAATATTACCAATTTGTGTTACTTATTGAGTTGTAGAGAATCGGTTAGTGAAAAGGTGATAGTGTAGATAAGCATGATTCATGTGTGTTTGCAGGTAAATATCGGATCAGTGGTGTGATGTAAGCTGTGAGCCATGTTGTTAAGCAATTAACATTATTTATACAAAAATGATGGATGGATAAAATTATAGATTAATATACCTAAGAGGCGTAGGCTAGAATAAAACGTAATTTGCCCTATATAGGGTGTAACAAATCTCGATGCAAAAGTGGAAAAACCAGTGAATCTACATCTTATTTGGAGTCGATTTTGTAGAAAAATTTTATTTTTTGATTCAACCCTTAGTTTTCGAAAAAAATTAAGCACGAAGTTGATTTTTTTTTCAATTTTTTTGCAAATTGTTATCAAATATCATGTGTATAGTGAAATAAATACTATCCATAAAGAAAACCAAATTTAAAAAACGCGTTTTCATAAGAAATTTGACCAATTTTTACGTAATCTGCCATACTTATGAAAACTTTTGTGAGAAAGAAAAAAAATTTTTTTTTCTAGCTTAGATAAAAAGTCATATTACACAATCGTCTCCAAATACGATGTAGATTCACCAGTTTTCGGGTTGTACTACGATATTGTTACAACCATGTATTTATAAACATGTAAACCAAATTAGCAGAGCACACTAAATGTTCACTTTTCTTCATGCATGTCTCAAGCGTTTTTATGTAATCCTCTGCATGATTAGAGAAAGCAATGCTCAACTACCCTTCGATATCTCCAACACACAACAGCCATAAATTATAAACATGTTTGGTAATGGAACGTACAATGAATATCTTTGTGTTGTAGCAGGCGGTGGGTGAGGGGTGTTGGGGTGGCCCGGGGGGAGGGTGAGGGTGCAGGACTAAGGCTAGAAGAACTGTTAGGACTCTCTGACTGAAGGGATCCTGTGGACTGGTTAGTGCACGCCACGTCTGTAACAAAATAAAATAAAAAAAATGAAAAATAAAGCCAGAAGACGTTTGAATACTTATCCTAGAATTAATGTGGAAAACGCGTCCATTTTTAGTGAATTAATGAATTCATGAATCGTTGTAAGAAGTACCTGCACTTTTGTTGTATAAGTTTTTAACGAAATATGAGGCAGGCATTTTACCACGAGTTCTGCACGTTTTTTTAGAACACAATTTTGAGTCTTTTGGCCTTCATATATACTCAGCTGCATTAACTAAAAAAAAACAACTTTAGGGATGTCGCAAAAATCTCATTTTATGTAAGTACTGTTTTATTGAAATTGAATTTTTTTAAATTGTATATCTTGACGTAGAAGAGAGATAGCTACATGTTTCTTGGACAGAAATGTGACAATAGGTGTGTGCTGTAACGTGGTATACTCAGTTCATTTTTGACAATTTAAGACTTGCGATATAGTTTTGTGTTTTGATCAAACATTTTTATTTAAAAACCGCGGTGAAATAATGAAATAATGCAGTATGAAGAATCGATTTATTAGGCACCACAACTACGTGAGTGATTTTCCCTATTTTCAACTTATTAACTCAACAGTCAAACACCTCATTCAGACAGAAAGACTTCGCTAGGCAGGCCATTTCGATATCGCAATGATAAAAAACGACCACCTTAAAAGCTTATAAACTTGTGGGTTGAAGGAGATTAGGGAAATATCACGTAGGTATTATGAAAACCGATGAAAATGTTTAAAATTAATTTAGAAACATTAATATTCATATTAAAATCAATATGGATGTTGTATAACAATGTTTTTATTCATAATTTTCGAAACAAAATTGTTGAAAAATACCCATTCACGAAAACGCAAGACTGTGTATTTACCGTGTACCCGTGACGTCATAATTCGGTCTCGCTTCTATATTTAAAATTTTTAGTTTCATAGTAAACGTCTACACATGAAAAGTGATGTAAAAAGGGCGTGGCCAACGCGGACTAGTGTTTTCGCGGTAATTTTAAATAAAAAATTTCAAAATAATTTTTATTATTTTCATTATACCATATCCGCTCCCCATGTGGAGCATATGGAATCCACAAACTGCCTCCAGGCCAAGCGATCGGCCGCCAGCTCCCGCGCATCCTCCCAAGTCAAGTCCACGTCCCGCAGCTCTGACGCAAAACTGCCGACGAATTGTCACAGTGGACGACCGGGACGCCGAGAACCTGATGCCTTGTAAAATAGGCAAGCATGGTTAAGGCTCTCGGGAGGCATACGCAGTATATGGCCCAGCCAGCCGAAACGCCTTCGCCGGATGACAGTAGATACCTAAGGGTTGCTGTGTCCGTTGCTCACCTCTGTTGTGTTAACGCAAATATTTGCCGTTTTCTGTCATGTAAAATAAAAAACTATACCTGATTTTTCATTACTAGAATATGCCCAAATTTTAATATGATTATAAGAATGATGTTGAAATGAATACTGCATCCTTGAGAATTAGAAACTGAAGAAAATCAGTTGGAGACAAACGCTGGTGGACATGTTTCTTGGAGCCAGGACTTGGGGGCTAGGACCCTCAACGGGTTATAGCACCGGACATGTTGATAACATCACAGAACACCCATAATTCATAATAATTGGGTTCTTTCAGAATTTCTTATTTTTTATTTTAAAAAATTGATTGAAAAATTTCAATATCAAGGGAATTTTTTTAAATTTTTACGATGTCATATGAATTTTCTAGCGCGGTTTGAAATAGCGCTTTTTCAAATCGCTCGCAAAATCCTCCATTTGGCGCGCATGCGGTGTGACGTCACATCAATATGGCGCTGACTTCGTAATGAATTTCCCGCTTTTATAATGGACGGGTATGACGTCATTAGCCAATAACGGGCGTTAAAAGTCACTCGTAATTTCGTGTTTTTAAAACATAAATTTATAAATGAAAACAACATTTTTGATCATTGTGTTTTATATCGTTGGAATTGTAAAAATATACTTTAAATATTTATAACGTTTTCAAGGATATTCATGCTATCGGAAACAACCAATTACATTTTTTGTGTTGTCTATCAAGAATTGAACTAGGAACCTCTGTCTTTTCTCTTACTTTATCCAAGTATTTAAAGTTAATGTGTCAACATCTGATATCTTTATTTTGTGATGGTGTTGTTGCTGAAATCAAATACAAAGATATTTTTACTACTACACGAATATCATCAAAGAAAGTATTGGTAACTACTATTTCTTCAAATCACCAAAGTAAACTAATTTAATAATATTATTAATATTCAAAGCATTAACTTTGTGGTCCAACATTTTATTATTATGTTTAATAAAGTTGTTTTACTAAATAATAAAGATAAAAATAATGTATTTAATAATTCAGGTGTCTAACAATTAAATTGCAATTCTTGTTCTTCAGTCATGAATTTAATAAAGATACAGGTGTTAAAGTTTTACACATAAATAATAAAGGACTGAAAGTAAATAACATGGAGATTTTTTACAAAAAGAAGGCTTTGAAAAATAATGTCCCATTAATTAATAATCAAGTAACTTTCCAATATAGACCATTATTCGATTTTTCATTGTAATGGTCACCCTACCCTCCCCCCGCCCCTTTTCCACCCTTTCAAATTGTTAATCCTTTTGAAATATTAGCTTCATAAATCATTAACCCTTGGTGGTGGCGTAGTGAAGCATGTGTCTAATGGTGAAGGTGTGTAGTGGTATGTGCATGTTGGTGTAGTATTGTTGTCCTGACGAAGAGACGGGTTACGTCTCGAAACCGGTAGACAGAAAAGTCGGTGAGTGGTTTTATACAAATTTTCATTAACATAATATTAATTTCATAATCTTCAGGGAGTTATGCAAATAAAATTAAATACAAAATGACTTGTATTGTTACATAGACTAGCACAAATATCCAACTCTTTCCAGAAATCAAGCAGTGAAGTTTATGGATCTAGAAGTTATCTTTCCTTCGTTATTGGATTACAACATTTTCAACATATGAATTGAAATTAGCTGTATAATCTAAAACTTTACCAACGTGATATCCTGCCTTTTACGATAGTATAAAATCAGTAGATGGGAAATTGACTACTTTATGATTCCACATATTATAAATTATGCTACACTAATAGGTATTATAATACCTGTAATAAACCAAGGCATAAAACATATTGTAAACTTCTGGAAATTGATATCTCTATTATACAGATCAATAAATGTTATATTCTAAAAATAAGTGAGAAATGTTATCCCAATACATTGTAGTGTTCTACTAGTATTAATATTATTATCACTTATCTTTTTTGTTAACCTTAAACCAGTATTTACAAATCATTTTCAAGTTCACACAAACACAAGGTCGAAAACACTTTTATCTATTTTAGAAGCCATATTAAAGAAGAAAATTAGTATCTCACAATGTAAAATGAATACAAGTGTGCAGAAATACAATGTATTTGGTGAAAATCTGTGATTATTTCAAAGGAAACAAATAATAGAATATGGAAGTTTTATCCAATTGTTAGGAAAATTGGGATTTTTCGTTTTATTTTCATAACTCCTGATGATCCGCAATAGTGGTACAATATGTAATTGCCTCAGTTTTAGGAAGCAATTTTATACTTTTTATATCTTGTTGAATATGGAAGGGTTCTTTTCACGTGAAAACTGTAGTTTTATTTTTAATTTTAAAGGAATAATGTTATAAGCTGGATATTTGGCTATCCATAATTAAAAAACACATACGCAGGTCATATATGTCCCTGCATTAAAAGCTGTTTTCAGATTTTTTTAACCAAAATTTAATGTAAGCAAATCTTAAATTTCTATTGATAATATTACCCACTTAATATTTAACTAAATTCTACCCGTTCGATAATCATTAAGCTTTTTCTTTCTATGCAATACGATTAAGTATGACAGAAAAGAGTTAAATGATTTCTCCGAAAACCGTTGTTAGAAACATAACTGTTACATATTTAAAATAGGAAGTACGGATTATCTACAATGTCGTCTGGAAAATTTACGGCAGATAAGAACAGATATTTATTTTTTTATGTTTTATTATCAGGTAATTGAGTACCTGTGTATTATTGTTTGATTATTGCTAAATTTGTCAAAAAAAACATTAACCCTAGAAAGATAACGTGCGCCTCAGAGGCGCCCGCGAAACAAATATATCGCTTTTTTTTTCTAACGAAAGCGCGTGCAAGCTTGTGTTACCAAACCAACTCAGTAGTTGGTCATCTCCGCCGAGTGACGGTCGCTTCTGCTCGGTAAGTACCACAGTTTTGTTGCTATGACGATGCATACCGTCATAGCAACAAAACTGTGGTACTAAATGTGGCATAAATACCTTAATACAGAAGACTGCTGGTTTTTGTTATTTTTTGTAAAGGGTTTTTAATATTCTACATATTGTCATGTTATTCTCACGCCTCTCGTAAGAATGACATTCCTGACTTCCTTTTAACTCATAAAAAATAGCAATTTAACTTTTGACCCCGTTATTCTACCTTATTTCATTGCCAAAGAATCTGCTCTATGGCAAATGAAATCTCGCGCTGAGACTTTTATCTATGATCCCTTTGCAAAGCTACTGTCATGGCGTACGCACGTCGCTACTTTCTATACAGGCCGTCACGACCTAAGAAACGAGGGCATTATGGCGAATTCGTAAGTGTTGTAGCTTTTTAATATCAATCTAAATCCCCGAATCAAACTACGTATTACAGCCTAGTTTCTCTGATCTTTTTTCAGGTCTAATGCCCTCTTTTCCTTCTATACTTTTTTATTTAAACCCTTTATACTCCTGACATAATATGATAATATTATAATTTAAAAATGGCCTAGACACTGATCCGTGTCTAGTTATCAGCTAGTTACCGAGTGTCACACGCTGACCGGTACATCACAGAACGCAGATATTATCCTATATCCGTCATCTCTCACGCGTGTGAATTTCTGGACCACGTGTGAGGATATATTTACAATTTGATGCCTCAAAGACTAATTAACAAAGCTTCACCTCGTGCAGGTCCTGATGTGGACACTGCACACTGACGATACATGGATTCTTCACCTCTCTTCAAAATTTCACCTCTACATAAAATTAAAATTATTAACCTCCAAATCACTTCGTTCATCTCAACACCAGACTGTTTTTTCTATAATCTTCGACGTACAACTTTTTATTTGTAAATTCCAGTATGAATGATTTTGATGGATGGATTCATTACTTAAGTTTTCAACCTATATTTGCAACTATATCTTTATTATATCTTGTCAAAATCATAACCTATATACTTACCGTGCCTAGCACATCATCTCAACCTTGTAAACATACTTATATTTTAATTACACACATTGAATTTCTGTATCCTTGTTTTATTTATATTCTGAACTCTGTGGTATTTCAATCCTTGCTTACTTTTATAAATTTTCGTGAGTCTCTTGCTAACTGATTGAGCTATGCAGGTGAGCGTTAGAGGATGATGAGCAAATCAGGTAAGCCTCACACCCTCTACGTTACAATATTTTCCTTAAAAATTAAAAAAAATTATAATAAAAATTTATGTTTTATTTACTTATCAATAATATGAAAATTCATTAAGATTTAAAAAAATATAAAATTATTTTAATTTATTGAATAAATCGGTTTTAATGTTTGTGCGCCTCTCAGGCGCTAGTTTATCTTTTCAGTACCATAAAATAAGTTTATCTCTCTAGGGTAAACCTGTAAAATGCTTTAAAAATAACAATATACCCACCTTAAACTGTAAATAAATAAATAAATTCCTGTGTTGTTCCTTTGTCGTAAAGGCAGAGCAGCTGTTCGCTTGCTCCAGGCACGGCGCTCCAGGGGCCCCTCCCTGAAGGCATAACTGCCACCCTCTTCTTCCAGCATTTATCTGAAAAACAAAGAGATATTCTTGATCAATGTCCATTTTAGTGGCTTAAACTTTAAAATGAAATCGATAATTTGTATCGTGCTTCATTATTACATCGCTATTAATCAGTTTACATACACTAATGGCATTTAGGTAACATTTATGTATTAAAAAAATACAATTTCTACGCGCAATTCATCCACTTTTGGACTCGAGCTTGGGTCCTTTTGTTGTCCAGTCAGAAGCTTGGTCGACTAATACTTATTAAATCTCATTATCTCATTTTGTTTAATATAAATGTCAATTGTTTGAATTTTTACAATTATAAAGTATGAATTTAAATGAGCAGGAAACTAGCTGGAAGCATATTTTTTATTTAAAAATTATTTAACATATTTTTGTCTTCCAAAACGAAAGTCAGATTAGGAATTATATTATCCATTGATTAACTGCGTACAGAAACATTAGTGAAATTTGAAAAATATTTACACAATTGATAAATTAACATTCAAAGTACCACGGTGCAACTGCTGTGTTTGATAATACATACATTTATGTAATCAAAAATATACATATGTATTAGTTTTCGAAGCACATAAATGAATATGTAAAAGAAGTGAATAAACAAAAAAAAAAATATCATAGATAATCGTTGGAAAACTATATAGTCTCTTGCTATAATTCCACAACCAACAACTAGATTTAATAATATTGATAAATAAAAAAAAACAATGTATGAATTTTGCAGCCATTAATGTTTCCTTTGGCCCAAGATATCCGAGTGAGGGAACATTTAAAAAAAAAACATGTAAAAGAACCATTAAATAAGTAACCATTATTTTTTTAGTACTTTTTCCTCCTCAATGCATAAAAAAATATTTTTAGGTAGTTTTTTCCCTCTCCGTGTTATACAAATGTGCGAACTTTTAATAAACCTAGTATTAAATGCCGCAATTATTAAAAGCCTCTGTTCTCATCATCATCATCAACCCTGTACAGTTAAACATGTATCCAATTTTCTGTATCAGTTATTATAACTGTGTAATTTATTCAATCTTTAATTTAAAGTAAAGCAGTTAATGAAAATTGAAATAACCACTCTTTTGCTACAACTTTGGTGCAATTTAGTTCGGTGAGTCTGATTAAAACCATTATAAATTTCCCTGGTAACAAAAGAGTGGTCAGTCAATGTGTTATTATTCCATTCCTTATAAAAGAACTGTTGAGAAAGCCAATTAATTAAAAAAATACAATGTTAAAGAAACTTACGCCAAGCAGCGTAAACATCCCCCATAGTATCCGGGGGACTATTCAGCGAAGGGGAAGGATCGCCGGTAGAAGCAGACCCTGTTGATCCTCCTCCCCCCATTTGCTCCGGGCCACTGACTCATTTGTTCACTAGACTAATTGCGTACGCACTAAACCTTGCTTGGATTACGCACTTCATTTTTAAGATTTGTTGAGAAATTACTAAAATTTTACTAAGGACATTTTGTTCTACGTAGAAACAAATAATATTGTACATAAATATTATGTAGATATTAGGTTGGTTATGTGTTTATTAACATGCGATTTTCATATTAATATTCCATGTGTGATACCTTGGACTGGTACTGAAGCGTATGATTGAACATCTTGCCTTCATGTTGCCGACGTTTCGTAGCACGTTGCAGTGTCCATATTCAGGGCTGATTAGCCTTGAAGATGGATAATAACCCAGACAAACATTATCTATTTGATATCATGTTTGGTAATGACACCGACTTTGAAGGGAGGGTAGCATGTTTAAAGGGCAGTCGGGGTATAACGAAATAAAAATATACTTAATAAAGATTATTTGTTGATGTTAGGGAGGTCCGCCATCTTTACACGCATATGGCCACTTTTTATATTGCCTAATGTCACGGAAAATAAATAACCAACACGAATGCTGAGCTTCGATAAAAGTTATGTCGATTCCTGCCTAATCATACAAACTGCACATTAATTATGATTTATTTGAGTAGTTTTGGATACCGATTACAGATTTCAAACAAAAACATGAATCGTTTACACTCTTAGCAGACGATTTGGCATGGTAAAAAAAATTGACAAAACAAAATTTTTGCTGGCCGGGATAAAGTTACCTTAAACATGGTGGATAAAAACTAAATCGTAATCTTTTCACAAAAGTTAATTTGAGTTTATTAAAAAAATCATGATTGCTCTAAAACAGCTACAGACATGGGCGCCATTGTGCGGCCAAAATTTGCGTAGAGGGTAGTATTCGGAAAAACACATTGACAAAAATATCAATGCGAAAGAAAAAGTTGGCAAGACAGATTTTCGCCAACGCTGGCCAAGTCAATAGGAAACATAAGGATAATAAATACATAGGTTGTTCGGATGTTTTTTTTTCCTATAAATACATTCAAAACACAAAATCAGAGGTGCTATCCGTTTGCCAAAAGGTTTATTGATAAAAGAGATAGTATAAATGTTATTATTTTGACGTTAGTACGAAAAGTCTACGAGTATTACGTCACCATCTTATGGTCTACTACTCCTACATTCCCTTATCTGCACCCAATGGCGCATATGGCACTGCATTGGTACACCAAACGCAGTGTATCTTGATCATTTTCTTACCAGTTCAGTTCAAGGTATCACACATGGAATATTAATATGAAAATCACATGTAAATAAATATTTCTCATAGTCAGCTTTTTTTAATTATACGCACTCAATTTAGGTAAATGGACAGTCTGTGGAGGCTTCGTGATTTATTTTATTTTTTATTTTTTATTTATCCCATATACAGGAAAAATAATGCACAAGTCTATATTAAAACAATGATTTTTAATTCTCACGATTTCCCCGTCTTTAACTGCTGTTTTTGAAAACATGTTCAATTCGCAAAGTTACGTAATGCGATTGCAATCTGATTAATCGATTTGTCTACATTTCGCATAAGTGATAATGAAACTTTGGAGGTTAGACTAACTTTTCATTATCACGTCCGTTTTGTGTTGATACTTTCAGTTATATCCAAACTACCATCGCGTGCGTGACTAAAAACCATTATTAAATGATGCGTACGTATTACATGGTCAACGATGTTGTTTTGAGAAATACCGAGAGCCTAAAACGGATATCCAATAAAGGGCCTTATTACCGGATTTAGTCGATAATTGACCACACAATATATAATAGACTGTGTCTGGTGACAGCCCTATAAATTAATACACGATAGTAGCTCAAGCACAGATAACTATCGACGTAGTTAAAAGCGTGCTATTTACGTGCTAACGCTTAACGATTTGACCGATCACAGTTCGATATCGTGGTAGCGGTTCGGCTGTGTTCGTCGTGTGTTCGGACGGTTTCGCCTAGCCGATCATAGCCGACTGGGGCCGATGCGGCCATTGATCGCGGCCTTACGTCAAACGTCAAATCAATCCGCTTGTCGGATTATTATATTATCGACTGCTTTTCTCAATATTTGGCTTCCCGAAAACCGGCTAAATTATAATAAAGATTGAATAAAATATATGTGCGAATAAGATATATCTCGGGAAATGGCTCGCGACTAGTATGGCTCGTTTAATAATCCCGATCGATAACTTTTAACGCGTGTTCCATTGTGATCGCGAAAACGTTAAACATCCATGGGTAAGAAATCGTTATCACGTCGCTTATTACCGAATCGGTACTGATCTGTGATCGAGCAACAGGGGTCGTAATCTAGATATATCGATAAACGAAAAAAAGAATTTGAGTTTTCTGTATGAAGTTTCCCATCATCATCTCAGCCCATTGAGGTCCACTGCTGGATATAGGCCTCCCCCTGCCGTCTCCACTCCTCCCGATCCTGCGCCGTCCCCATCCACTGTCTTCCAGCAGATTTCCTGATGTCGTCCACCCATCTCATCGGTGGACGTCCTTGAGGCCTCTGGTTCCTCGGTCTCCACACCAGAACGCGTTTCGTCCATCTGTCGTCCGTCATTCTGGCTATGTGACCGGCCCATTTCCACTTCAACCAAGCAATTCGCTTCACCACGTCGCAGACCTTTTGTTTGCCATATTTAGTTGTAATTTTTATGCTATTTTTACTGTAACAAGAGTAATTTTATCAAATATAGCATATCTTGTCTTGTAGATATGCATGACATAATAGAAGGAATGGCTGTGGGGACAAATTCAAGAGATGAGGGTATCTGGAACAAGTGTGAGAGGATATGAATTGCGCCTCATATACTGAGTTGAAAAAGCTGCTGAGGATAGAGCGCAGTGGAAAACACGATGTAGAACATGTTGCAGACCAATCCCGAGGATTTAGACATCGAAAAAAATGTATATCTTGATTATTTATTACTTGTTACTAAAATCAGTCTTATGCTTTTGAGCCACTTAGTGTACCAATGCAGTGCACTATGCACCATAAGATGCGGATAAAGGAATGTATTAGAAGTGGTATTTAACATGCTTCATTCTGAATTCTGTTGAAAAATCCAACTTTTATACAAGAAACTTAATTTTATTAAAACAATAATGATTCTGTTAGACATTGGTAGGTTCATCGATTTATTTAGAATATGATCACAGCTGTTTATCGCCAAACATCAGATGCTCGTAATTTCAGTCGGTCTCAGATGTTAGAAGATTTTTCCTTACGAAACTTTAAATATTTTAAAGTAAATTCGAATGGTTTTCATTGATAACATATGGTATTTAAATATCTGAATATTTTGCATGTTTCATTAATTTGTACGCAATGTAAAAAAATACGATTTTGAGATCAGAATACCTATTTCTATTTTAGTTGTTTTTTCGTTTTCTTTCATTTGCATAGTTTTTAAAAAAAAGTTTTATAGCTGTTCATTTAAATATTATTCTCGGAAAAGCATCCAGTGCTCGCATTTTATTGGTAAACCCAAAAGATGACATGTTGAATTATTTTATTTTTATTGTTTCTATCTCATATAATGTTTTCTGTAAGTAAATAAAATTTATTTACAAATAAGCACTTATAATGTCATTATTTGGTAAAAATATAACATCTATTTACAAGAACTTTTTTGCCAAAGTTTTATAATCAAGATTTGAAAATGTTGTAATGTTTTAAAAAACAATTCAATATCAAACACGCTTTGTGTAAAGATCTTACGATGTTTTCAGTTAGCAGATCTTATTTGATAAGAAACTTTGTGTAAAAGACGGCAAAATATTATTATTATTCATAAATCATTGTTCATCAAATGTAAAGGCATTACGCAATCAAACCTTGAAAATATAATTATTCATAATTTATTGGTTCAGTGAACTTGGATATTAAAATTAGAAAAAATACAGTTATTATTTGATAACAATTAAGATGTTGGCATACATAATTTTTTACAGGTACATCAAAACATGACTCATTTAATCTGAATAAATAAAACACTTTGATTTGAGACCGCTTGAATTAATTTTTGAGCACTACTAGAGTTTCGGAAAGCACGGTTTTTTCCATCTACATTAATATAATCATGACTCAATTGATTTTATTCGCGAATTTTGATGAATCTTTATAGTAATAAGGTAATATTTGTATCACTAAAATTAGTTCCGGGACGATCCGGGATTTCAGATACCTAAATTTTGGCCGTCTCCACTACATCCTACCACCTAAAATAAAGCCCATATATATTATATCTACCCCAATACTTTGGAATCAAGTGATTTGATTTATTGCCGTAAGTGCCTAGTCCAAAAATGTGTATTATTCGTATGCATTTATTTAAATAAGGCACTGCCTGTTTCATAAACAGAAACATTCGTGTTTTTAAAGTTAAGCTAAATACTTCATCTTCAAGGCTACTTTCAAATGGTCAGAACTGTGCCAGAAGGTAGGAAACAAGTAGTGGTGGAGCGGGATTCTGACCATGACTTGGGTACTTTTTTACCGCAACTACAACTTGAACAAACCTGACAGACATTTTTGTTTAACTTTATATGATTTGATAACCGAATCAAGACATTTAATGATATCGTCAGTTCGTCGTAGAATGGAAATAGCGTATCGCGGTATGATCAAAGAAAACAGATACTAAATTAATTTGTATATTATGCAATAAAACACTTGAATCAAATCTCACTAATTCAATTAAACAAGCCATTCAATCGAATTAACATACGTCAGTACTTGACAAATTGAACCTTTAAATTTGCATACAGGCACCAGACTGAAT